>NW_019168004.1:5964117-6059593 GCF_002303985.1 Durio zibethinus
TGCAATATAAAAGATCTTTGGATTGGTTATAATAATCACAGAGTCTCCTCTGTTTTTCCTTATTTTTCGGATCAGTGATATGGTTGATGGGTTGGTTTATTTATTTATTTTTGGGGTTTGGTTTTTGTTTTGCTTGGGTATAGGAAGAATTTGTTAAGTAAAGAGAATAACATAGCAGTGAAATAGAGCTAAGTTTTGTTTTGCTTGTGTTGTTTATTCTATGGTTTCATATGTTGAGGAACAGATTCTTCCAGTTCCTCCTTCTGTTGACCTTATTATCACTGCATCTATCAGGTCGGAGGGTATGACCATCCAGTATCTAGTAGGTTGTTGCTCCAAGCTAGATTGCATAGATACAGGTTGTTACAATTATAATGTTTGGAGCCTTGGTCATTTCACTTTATCCTGACATTGATTCTCATTCCTTGATCTTATTTTAGTTTAAAACCAGAGTTTTAATTGTATTAACAAAAATTGTAACACAGTAGCATGCAATGCAGGTTGAAACTGGAGATGCAGTTCTTGTTCACGCTGCAGCTGGTTGGATTGCATCTTTAATATGGCAGTGGGCAAATGCCCTTGGTGCCACTGTAATCGAACTTTCTCACCCAAAGAGAATGTAAGTTTATCAAAGGAAAATGGATGTCACCATGTCATAATTTGTACGGAAGAGATTTTGCTGCCCGTCTGAATGAGAAAACATCAGGCCAGGGGTTTATTATTATTATCATTTTTAAGCCAACGAGCCAATTCGATTTTTTTAAACCACGTGGTCATTAAAAGCTGAAGCTCAATCTGTGGGTAATAATCTGAGCAAAAAATTTGAGTCCAACAGTAGTGTTCAATTCAATTTTGATTTTGATTTGGTTGTATTTGATGTGAATAGTAAAATAGTTAGTCAATTCGATTTTTAATTTATAAAATTAAAATTAAAATTATCCGAGATTGTATTTTTATTATATTTGTATTATTATTTTTAAAATTTTAATAAAATAAAAAATATTTCATTTATAAAATTATGTCAATACCTTTAAAGTAATTTAGAATATAAAATATTTAAAATTTAAAGAATTGAGAACTGAATTAATTTGAATCGTTAATCTTTGGTTTGTATCAATTTGATAGTTTTTTCAAAAAAATTATTTTTTTACATTTTATTAATAAATTAATAAATTAAAAGTGTCAACAATAATGGGATTTGTTGATAAAATATTACAATTTTAATTTTAATGATCATGGTTCAACCGTTGGTAATTTCAAGTATAAAAAATAATGGATTTAAAGTTATTAAATGCATTAATTTATGCACTAATTTATTGTAATACAAGGATGAGAAAAGGTTAATTAAAAATCAACCAACTATAATTTTATTAAACTAAATAACAAATTAAAGAAAAAAATAGACTACATAATTTTTTTTTCTAAAAAGAAATTAAATCTTAAGAGTTGTCTGCCATGGCAACATACACCACCAATGAGATGATTTTCGACAACTGACAATGAGACAAGGCAAATATGTTGTAACACTTTGATCTTTCAAGTCATAGACATAAATATTTCTATCTTCACACTGAATATAGTAAAAAGAGTTTCTCTTTATATCATATTCTTCAGCTACTAGATAACATGAGCCATAATATTGATTTGTAAGGAAAATTGCACTATTCTCAATATTTTTCACCTCCACCCATTCTCTTTCATAGAAATCAAACCTAAAAACTTCAAAATATGAAGCCCATTCCCACAATCTTGGAGAGTAAATCTTGCAAACAAGTAGTATCTTTTTAAAAAATTCAACCAAATAATTTTTGCATTGAATAGTAAAGTTGAACAGCTTTGATTCTGTTTTGACGGATAATTTTGTAAATCCAAGACTTGATCATTCAAACTCAATTGTAAGCAAACAATATTCTAAAGAAATGCAATAAGTCTTTCCTCCAAATGTTGTCACACTGATCACAACATTGTCTTCCAACTTTTGTTTTGAAAATTCACAAGCACCGGGAAAACAAAATATAAATTGATCCTCTATGTAATTAAAGAAAAGGATGTGGCAATTTGGATCACTTGAAGGTGCCGTGAGAATGCATGTATCAAATTTCATATTGAAAGGAGAAAGTTGAATTGTCTCCATTGAAATGAGATTTAAAAGAGAACAATTAGATGAGATTAGATCTAGTAACACTAACCATCCAAAGGAAGAACAACATATTTGTTTATTACGCATCTCAAGAATGATTTAGTGTAATACTGATGTTGTGATACGTTGAAGAAGGTTTGCCTTTGATCAAACTCTCCATGAGATATAACAAGCCAAGGGTAAGGTTGAGATATGCAGGGAAGAAGAGAATACAACGGTCGTTCATCCTAGACCTTAACTGTTGCTTCCATGTTCACAAAACCCAAACTATTTTCCTGCATGAAAATATAATGTACCTGAACCAAAAAGTTTTAAAGAATTCTAAAAAAAAAAAACCAAAGTGTCCAAATATAAGAAAATCGCTAAATCCTAAATCTTTAGCGCATATATATATATATATATATATATAAACCAAAATGTGGATTTTGTTTTTCTTTTTCTGTCAATTGAGATTATCAAAATTAAAGCATGAGTGTAGTATTAAATTTCAACAGCTAGTTTAAAACTTAAGCAATTAGACTTGAATTTCTAAATGTTAAAAATATTTTTTCTAATACTTTATTTAATTGCTAAATCATAATACGAAAGAACTCGGGGGGGAAAAATTGTGAAAGCTAAATCATAAGAAATTACTAGGTAATTACAAAAATTGTGAAAGCCATCTGCAATAATGAAGAATTAAAGCCGACTTCCATGTAACACTATTCGTGATAATCAAATAAGAATGAAAAGTAATTAAGATGCATAATCTTTAATTGTGGGTAATTAAGATTGATAATAAATAACAGGTTGTTGGGATTCTAGTTGGAGTTTTGCTTCCGATTTAATTAAACAAAGCTAGAAACATATAATCCCAACACAGCAAATCATATAGTATACGTATAAAAAAAATTAGGGATGATAGAGATCATACCTAACAAATCAGAAGATATAATAATCGCTTCTTTTCTTGAAAAAACAATACCTTCAATCTCTCCTTTGCTGCCTTAATTCCACCCATCCATACCAAAAACATAGTATATATATATATATATATATATATATATAAGGTTATGTATGTATGTGAGGTTAATATTGGGTTTTTGGCAATTAACTAATTAGAATTCTCATCGGATTTAAATTTGTAATTATGGTAGCAATAGGTATTATTAATTTTATGCCAAAGATACTCCTTTTCCTATTAGGATTAATATAACTATAATTAATATTACAATTATGCAATGAAGATGAAAAACTTGTGGTTTTCCCAATCACGATTTGAGCTAAAACAGACTGCTCTGTTTCGCAAAAGATGGAAGCGGGGTATTTGTCATAGGTGTCACAGAGCTGTGACCGAGAGTGCCTGGTGAATGGTTGTTTGGCTGAGAGCACTTCGCCATCGCACGAAAAACAGAGCTTGGCCGGAGTCAGCTCTGCAATATAAAAGATCTTTGGATTGGTTATAATAATCACAGAGTCTCCTTTGTTTTTCCTTATTTTTCTGATCAGTGATATGGTTGATGGGTTGGTTTATTTATTTATTTTTGGAGTTTGGTTTTTCTTTTGCTTGGGTATTTGGTTTTTGTTTTGCTTGGGTATGGGAAGAATTTGTTAAGAAGTAAAGAGAATAACATAGCAGTGAAATAGAGCTAAGTTTTGTTTTGCTTGTGTTGTTTACGGTTACTTAATGTTGAGGGACAGATTCTTCGAATTCCTTCTTCTGTTGACCTTATTATCGCCGCATCTATCATGTCGAAGGCTATGACCATCCAGTATCTAGTAGGTTGTTGCTCCAAGCTAGATTGCATAGATACAAGTTGTTATAATTATAATATTTGGAGCCTTGGTTGTTTCACTTTATCCTGACATTGATCCTCATTCCTTGATCTTATTTTAGTTTACAACCAGAGATTTAATTATATTAACAAAAGTTGTAATACAGTATAATGCAATACAGGTTGAAACTGGAGACGCAGTTCTTTTTCACGTTGCAGCTGGTGGGATTGGATCTTTAATATGGCAGTGGGCAATGCCCTTGTTACCACCGTCATCGAACTTCTCACCCAAAGAGAAGGCAGGTTTAGCAAAGGAAATGGATGTCACCATGTCATAATTTGTACGGAAGAGGTTTTTGTTTCCCGTCTGAACGAGATAACATCAGGCCAGGGGTTTATTATTATTATTTTTTAAACCAACGAGTCAATTCGATTTTTTTAAATCACGTGGTCATTAAAAGCTGAAGCTCAATTTGTGAGTAATGATTGAAGCAAAAAATTTGATTCCAACAGTAGTGTTCAGTTCAATTTTGATTTTGATTTGGTTGTATTTGATGTGTGAATGGTAAAATAGTTATTCGATTCGATTTTTTATTTATAAAATCAAAAATAAAATTATCCAAATCGAGAGAATTGTATTTTTATTAAATTTATATTATTAGTTTTAAAATTTTAATAAAATAAAAAATTATATTTATAAAATTATGTCAATACCTTTAAAATAATTTAGAAAATAAAATATTTAAAATTTAAACAATGAAGAACTGAATTAATTTGAATTGTTAAGCTTCAATTTGTATCAATTTAATATTTTTTTAAAAAAATTTTTTTTATATTTTATTAATAAACTAATAAATTGAAAGTGCCAACAATAATATGATGTATTGATAAAATATTAAAATTTTAATTTTAATGATCATGATTTAATCATTGATAATTTCAAGTACAAAATATAATAGATTTAAAGTTAATTAAATGCAATAATTTATTGTAATACAAAGACGAAAAAAGGTTGATTAAAAATCAACCAACTATAATTTTATTAAACTAAATAACAAATTAAAAACAAAAAAGAAAGAAAAAAAAACTACACAATTTTTTTTCTAAAAAAAAAAAAAAATCTTAGTAGTTGTCTGCCATTTGCAACATACACCAATAATGAGATGATTTTCGATGACTAACAATGGGGTAAGGCAAATATGTTGTAACATTTCGAATTTTCAAGTTATAGACATAAAAATTTCTATATTCGCACTAAGTATAATAAATAGAGTTTTTCTTTATATCAAAATTTTCAATTACTCGATAACATGAGCCGTAACATTGATCTGCAAGGAAAATTACATTATTTGTAATGCTTTTCATCTCGAACCATTCCTCTTCACAAAAATCAAATCTAAAAACTTCAAAATATGAAGCTCATTCGCACAATCTTGGAGAGTAATCTTGCAAATAAGTAATATCTCTTCAAATAATTCAACCAAATATTTTTTGCGTTGAATGGTAAAGTTAAATAGCTTTGATTCTATTTTGACAATTAATTTTGTAAATCGAAGACTTGATCATTCAAACTCAATTGTAACCAAACAATGTTCTAAAGAAATGCAATAAGTCTTTCCTCCAAATGTTGTCACACTGACTATAACATCGTCTTCCAACTTTTGTTTTGAAAATTCATGAGCACCAAAAAAACAAAATATAAATTCATTCTTTACGTAATTAAAGAAAAGGATGTGGCAAGTTTGATTACTTGGAGGTGCCGTGAGAATGCACATACCGAATTTCATATTAAAAAAAAGAAGTTAAATTGTCTCCATCGAAACAAGATTTAAAAGGGAACTGATACAAGATCCAGTAACACTAACCATTCAAAGGAAGAACAACATATTTGTTTGTTACGCATTTCAGGAATGATTTTAGTGTAATACCGATGTTGTGATATGCTGAAAAAGGTCTGCCTTTGATCAAGCTCTCCATAATATATAACAAGCCAAGGGTGAAGTTGAGATTTGGGGGGGAGGAAGAGAATATGGCGGTCGTTCATTATCAACCTCAACTATTGCTTCCATGTTCACAAAACCAAACCTGTTTTACTGCATGAAAATATAATATTGTATACATCAGCAAGCATAACAAAAACATATCTCCTAGGTTAACTGAATTGGAAGAAAATAAATTTCAGTCAAACCCCCAAAAAAGTAAAGAAACCCGTCTAATGGTAATTAAGCCATAACCAGAAATATAGTATTGGGATAATGATTTAGTTTTCTTGCTTGTTTGCAACGTACAAATCCAATTTCTATCCTTCAACTCATGAATATCTTCGATTAAAATATCGAGTGAATAGAACTTGATATTTGTTACTAAATTCAAATCAATATTCTAAAAAGAAAAGGCAGAGCCGCCTGTCAAATGGAGCTAGCGAGTCAAAATATGAAAAGCTATATGCAATAATGAAGAATTAAAGCAAATTTACATGAAACAGGATTGGTGGTAATCAATTAAGATGCATAATCTTTCATTGCTAGTTATTAAGAATATAAATAATAGGTTATAAAGATTTGAATTGAAGTTTTGCATCTTGTTTGATTAAAGAAAGGTATAACCAAATAATCCCAACACTGCAAATCAATCAACAATAGGCATAAAAAAAATAATGAAAGTGATCATACCTAATTAGTAAGAAGATATATAATAAATCGCTTCTCTTCTTGAAAACAAAATACATTCAATCTCTCCTTTGCTCCCTTAATTAATTTCACTCATCAATACAAAAAATAAAACACAATATATATAAATATATTTATGTATATAAGGTTATGTATGTATGTGAGGTTATTATTGGGCTTTTGGCAGCTAATTAATTAGAATTATTTTCGGATTTAAATTCGTAATTACAATAGCAATATATATTATTAATTATAGGCCAAAGATACTCCTTTCCATACTAGGATTAATATAACTATAATTAATATTACAATTATATTTATTAGCTTTTGGAATTAATTATTACATTAGAGGATCCTCTGATGTGGAAAAAAGGAGATGGGTGCATTTATCATTGGGTTGCATCTTCTGTCTTGTTCATTATCAAAGCCATGTGTTTGAATGACAAACTGTCTCTGTTTTATTCTCAACTTTTTCCCATCTCCTTCAGTCCCCATTCCCTGTTTCTTCCTTATTTTGATAAGTATAGAAATTTAGAAAGAGATAATCAAGTCTTTTGAACCCAACTTCTTCAAACAGGACCCATTGATCCCAAGAAAACCAGCGGCTCTTCAAATTTTGAAATGGAAAAATGTTACTAAAGTGAACTTATAGGAAAGAAAACAAAAAGCAGTAAGTCAAACTTCTTCAAAGCTATCTTAGCAACCATAAATGTCAATTTCTGTCAAACAATTTAAGTGCACTCGAACTAGCAGCAAAAATAATTGTAAATGACATTAATCTCTTTGAAATCAGCAGTAGAGAATTCATTCCGAACCAAAAAAATGGATAAACCTCCTAAAACCAATTAGAATAATAATTTGGATTCTGCATGAATAAAATCCTTCTCAAAAAACATCTTCCCATCAGTTTTCAAACAGGAACACAACAAAAACACCCACCCACATATGAACATACAAACCTTTCTATTTTCCTAGTACTACTAGTTTTTGAATTGCTTTATCCCAAACCCTTTCCTACTTCTTCCAAATCTATTAATCTGAACACATCTAGCATCAACTACCCTGATTGATTGAACAAGGAGTTGATTTCAAAATTTACGGGACGATCACCATGCTGTGAAAAAGCACATACCAACAAAGGTGAATGGACCAAAGAGGAAGACCAGCACCTCATTGACCATATCAGTGTCCATGGTGAAGGTTTGCTAGTGTTCCCTCCCCAAAGCTGCGGATAACTTCACTTTCTAATTCTAAGATCTCGAACATTTCAATTCTTTCTTATTCTTTTTCTTTTGCCTTATTGCTAATTATTAATTTGATTTCTTGAATTGTGTCTACAGGGCTGCTTAGATGTGGCAAGAGTTAGAGATTAAGATGGATAAACTACTTGAGGCCTGATATCAAGAGAGGAAATTTCACTGAAGAAGATGAACTTATCATTTAACTTCACAATTTACTTGGAAACAAGTGAGTGTTTTGAAAGACTTTTACAAGGAAAGAAATATTTGAACATCTTTTTCAATTTCATAATATCTGAAAGATTCCCGTTCCTAAATCTATTGACAGATGGTCTTTAATTGCTGGAAGATTACCAGGAAGAACAGATAACGAGATCAAGAACTACTGGAACACAGACATCAAAAGAAAGTTAAAAGCTGAGCAATTGATCCCCAAACTCATCGTCCCCATAAAAGATAAAACAAATCCTACACACAGTACAAGAGACATGACAAAGAAATATGAAGAAAAGAAGCAGCATGCCTGTCATCTTTTGCAATTGAAATAAGTTTCCCTGAGTCCTACAAACTCGGTTGATATACAAGGCCTTTTTCTCCGGTACATTCCCTGAAAGAACGCTTCTCAACCTATGCCATAGAAGTACCCAATTGGACTATTTAAGTAATATTCACCATTTTATGTCAGGAAAAAAAATGCGAAAGCAAAGGAAAATGAGAGTGGTAGAGGAAGGGAAGGAATAATATACCTCGACACAATCTGATTCACTTAGACACTTTACCAGGTCCATAGCCACACCTTTGCAAGACTTTGACATTTTTCACTTTCTCAACTAATGAAAAAGACTGTCTTCAAATCCAACCAAAAAGAACATGGCAAGCAAGTTTGTTTGATTACTGGGTTTTTAAATTGGAGGACTCTTGGGTGTTCCCGTTGAAACTTAAAAATCCAGGAAAACTGGTTGCTGGTGTCTGGTGGGGTTTAAAGTAAAGGTTTATAGAAAAAGATATTTAAAGTTTTGTCCCACAAAAATTGTTATTTTAAAAAAGGAATAAGTCAAATTTTATTATAGATTTTTTAAACTTTTTTATACAAAAGATGAAGGATAAGAAAAGAAATTATTTACATTAAAATTTAAATCTCAAAATGTTAAATTTATAGATAATTACATAAACTATTCGAACTAGATTTCAAATTAAAAAATTGAATATATGACTTAGTGAAAAATGTTAATATTTTCTATTCAAAAAGTCACGTTGGAATTCTCAGCTAATCGTACACAATCCTGATATCAAAAGACAATTGAGTGTCTATTGTAGTTTACTTTTAGTAAATAAATTGTAAAGATAAACTATGACATTATTTTTGGAAATAATAATAATTTTATGGGAATGAGGAAAAGGAAATTCCTTAGAAATTCCTATAAAAGAAAAGAGAGAATTTAGCAGAAATAATTCATGATTTTTGACTCGAGAGGCATTAACCCAAATTCTCCATCCAAAAGTTCCATCAATCAGCGAAGTGAAGATAATCTCAAATAAACACAATCACATTGCAGCGTATCTATAGCCATTAACTAAAATGAGACTATGCATAACCCTCTCTGCAACAACAATGATGTAATATGCTTTATTCATCAACCATCATAAAAGTACTTCGATAGGGTAGAATTCGATGAAAACACCGACATCAAGGACGAGCGAATCATAGAAATAATTCTAGCCATAAAAAATATTATAACCATGATTAATTCCTATACCCGAGGGGAGGATGAGCTAGATCCAACTGATTTCCAGAGCTTGACCCAATCCAGCATGGCTGTAGCAGCACGAGCAAACATTGGATCTCTTGATCCTAGCTGCTCTTTCACAGCATTTGCCACCTCAAATACGCAGTCCTCTGCTGTTGTAGCTTCCCGTGGCAACCTCACCGACTGAAAGAAAGGTACAACTTCCTCCATCAGTTTCACGCCCTCCCACTCTTTTTTCAAGCTTGCTATAGCATCACCTCTATCGTTTCTCCACACATAAGGCAGTCCAGTTTTCACACCAAGCCCCAGGTGGTCGCACACAACCTTAACACACATCCCACTCCATATGTCTTCCATTGTTTCCCACCTAAACTTACCTTCCCCTGCCAACCTCAAAGCTGGAAGCAAGGCAGGTCCTACCACCTCCCGATCAAATGCGATGTTGATTCCACTAACAGGCACCAGGGCCCTAACTGGAACAGTAATAACTGCATCAACATACCGGGAATTCCTTTGTCCTGGCTTGAGGGCTTGGGTAGGTGCATCATGGTCAGCCAAATTAAGCCATAGCCCACATGAAAAAGCACATTTTACCCCACTCCGAAGACTGAATGGGTAGCCACGAACAAAATCCACTCCTTCAGAGAAAGGGTCATACAGAGTATTAAAAAAGAAAGGCGTGGCTGGGGTTGCAAGGTTGGTAATATGCTGGGCAACAGCATCCACCAAAAAGCCTTTATTGTCCCTGGCTGGGAGACAGTCATCATCCATAGATATAATGTACTTCTTCCGAGAAACAAGATAGCCAAAATACCTGCATGAATAGCCAGAGAAGATGATTGCAGTAGAAGAACCCACCACTTGATCTATGTCAGGCTTTTTATAGACATCAAGGTTAAAGCCTTCAGGTATTTTGAGTTCCTCTTTCAAATCAGGGTCTTTGACAATTATGAGATGAAATCGAGAGAACATAGGTCTCCACTCATTCATGAATGATGTCAGGTCAGAACGGAGTGCTCCTATCACAACATCAATCTCATCATCCTTAATAGCTAGAGACATCTTACCAAGTACAAATAACAATTGAATTCAGAATAGTCAGGCCTCTTAAATGCAGCTGGTTGTTACTCTTTAGACCAAAGTATTACGTATCCCACTGATTAAACCAATCTCACAATTTCTCAGAACATCCTACAGAGGGAACAAAAAATCAATTAGGAAAGCAGCTTCAAACTCATTTGGATAAAAAAAAAATTCAAAATTCCGAAAATGACTTACTAGTAGGAAGGACAGGGGTAATTGTGACTTGAATGTTGAGTGCCTGGATAAGTGAGAAGACCTCGTCCTTGCCAGTAGCTATAAACAGCTTGAGAACTCTTTCAGTTAGCTTTCCAGCTCTTAATGTTCTCTGCCAGCATCATGAAAATTAGTCTTACTAAATAAATGCTACTAGAACCAAACAAAGTCCAGACAAAAAAATATATGAGGTTACAGAGACAAGCTAGATTCATAAACCTAAATACACGCTAGTCAAACAGAAAAGAAAGCCAAAATAAGCGTAAAGAGCTGAAATTTTATTCAATCATTCTCAGGTTCAAAGGATTTGAAAGACAAAGGGAAAACAGAAAAGAATTTAGAAAACTAAAATGTGGTAAATATGCAACGGAATAAATACAAGAAAAAGGAAAACAAATAATCATAGCAAAAAATTTAATAAACAAATGGCAGCAACAGCGGTACAGTCATACCAAGTCATTCGAAACAGCAATGTGAGCTATCCATTCAAGCATAAAAAGGGCAACAATGGGAAAACTCACGAGCCTCTCTAACTTAAGTTCAACAGCTAGCATGGTTTGTTGTTTTTGTATTTAAGAACAAAAATATAACCTGCACGCATATCTAGAACTCCCTGATATCGAACTAAAATCACCAAAACTTTTATTTTCCCAAATATCCATTCAATGCCACTTAAATTGTCAGCAAATTTGTTCAAATCAATCTGTCAAGAAACAGGGAGGGCATTTTTCCTGTAGAAATGTTAGACATAAGAAAGTACGCTTTTGGATCCAAATACAGAAAGACACTGCACAGATCCAGCTACTCCTGCCTTGTTTTCAGCAAGAAAATTTCATCAAAAAGCAAAGAACTACTGGTTGAAATTATGAAAAGAAACTCCTCTGCTCTCCCAGCCACAAAGATTGAGTACATCAGTGGGCTACACACCCAACATGGCTAACTGCTTAGTTTGTAGAAATTGCCATCAGCATATTAATTTATTCAGGTTTCTCCATACATTGTAAACAAAAATGGATCGCCAGATTGTTAGTACTGCCAACTTTATTTGTCAAAAACTTTAAATTCAACATCAGTTCTTCAAAATTCTACGCTGATTTTTTCTTACCAAATTAGAATTCCATGGTCTACCCCCTGACATGGAAATTAAAACAAGAAAGAAAGAGTAGGACTCTAAACATCCTAAGGCCCCAATCTTCTCATACACTATGATCTAGAGTGGTGTTTGAATTGGATAGGAAATAATTATTGAAATCCATTATTGAACATGAAAAGACAATTGAATCATATGAAGAACTACAACATAATTTGAGACTTTAAATCGAATTAGATAACAGAAACAAATTTGGAATTGCAGAATACAGCATAGGCAACACCTCAGTAAAAGTATTAACTACTTTCTAAGAACTTAGCCATATCCCATCAAAATCAAAGGATTCATTTTCCCCAGAAATCATCATAGCTACAGTCATATATACAACCCCAAATATGAACAATTCATAGCTTCACATAAAAAGAAAAGCCCAAAAAACAAACAAGAAATTAAAACTACCCATGTAGCCAAAAGGCAAGAAAAACTGAAAAAGAAAAGAGAAAATTCAAGAAAGAAAAGATGAAGAAAGTTTTACCAGGAAGAGTTCGATGAGGATATGATCAGGAAGAGGAGAGAGATCGGTGATGTTGGAAAGATTAACTACAGCTGAATCTATAGTTAAAGATAGCAAAGAAGGCGGGGTTCTCATTCATTCATTTACATTCATCCTCAATAATTTATATTGATTTCTAAAATTTAAAAAAAAATTAAATAATAATAAACGGGTAATATTCTTGGATCTATAACTAAAAAAATATATAATTCTAAAATTAAAATAAAAAAGAAAAATAAAGAAGAATCGGTCTGCGTGCTTGATCCGATTATGATGTTTTGCAGGCGATAGATCTTCAGCGGTTTCTCCGTCCCATGTGTTTGACAATTTTTTTATTGCCCTGACATGCTTGCTGTTATCTTCACACGTTTCTTTAGCTGCACGTGTGGGAATGGATCTGATAGGTAGAATCATGGGCTGAGAAAATAACCGTTCAGACCTAGATTGAGCAATCCTTATCCAACCCACTCCTCCTATGCTCCACTTCAATTAAGGCCTCTTAGGCCTATTAAAAGCCCCTTAACCTTATTATTTAATATATTAAAGAAAATAAAATAAATATTTGATTTAATAATATATTTTAAATATTAATTATCATATAATTGATATAGTCATAGATAAATTTTTAAATAAAAACGTATTAGTTAAATAGTAATTTTATGATAGTAAAAAATAAAAAATATATGATTAATGCTAATTAATTATGATCTAAATGTTAAAATTGATTTTAAAATTTTAAATTTGGAATATAAGTTTTTTTTTTTGCATGGTAATGTAATAATATGGTTATCTGTTTATTTATGGTAAATGTAATATGTTCATATTTTATTGAAAAAGAATAAAAATATTATTTCATATTATTATTTTTATAATTTCAAAAAAATAAAAGTGAAAAATGTGCAGCATAAAAATAATATGTTTGATTAAATAATACATTTAAAGCTTTTTTCCTATTTTATTTTTTAAAAATCTTAATTCATAAAAATTATATTCATGCTTTATTTATGTTGTTCATTAAATACATACACATATCATTTAACAAAATATTTAAACTCTAATTTCATATTTTACTTCACATTTCATTGTATTAACATATAAATAAAAACAAACTCTTAAAAAGCTTAATTGTTTAATCAATTATAAAATATAAAATATTTAATTAAGATTAATTACTAATATACAAATAATGAGGTGAATGTTTTTATGGTATACTGATTTTATAATATTAAGATATGTAAAAAGAAATATAAATATTTTTTAAAAAATTTAAAATTATTCAAATAAACAATTTTTTGAGCAAAATTCTAGTAGTATTTTTTAAAGGCGTCTTGAGTTAATAAAAATGCAAAAGCAAAACATTTGGTTCCAAAAACATTACATAGATGGTTGATGTTACCAAAACAGCTACATAAATCCTTCCCGCACTCCAAGCTTCTCTACTCTTTAGTCTTTAGATTTCATTTGGATGGCTCCTGGGAATAGAATTCCACCGCGCCATCATGTCGTTTTGGAACCGAGCCATCACGTCCTTTTGAAACTGGATTGAATCCATTCTCGGCCATCATCCAAATAAAACATTAACGAAATAAAGTTTGCTTACTACAACTAAGCTAGTACAAAAATCTCAAATACAAGAGTTTACTAAAGCATCTAAAACTAGAAGAAAGTCCATGATGAACCAGATTCCTACTTAACTCCAACTACAGACATGAGAAAGCGAAGCTTGGCATTGACTTCCACCAGATCACAAGTGTCGTTGAAGGAAGCAGGGGGCTCAATTCCAGTGAAGTGATAGAGAGCTTTCAGTTCCTCTATGCACTTTTCTTGTCGTGCGCCTTTATATCCAACTACTGTTCGGAGAGCATTCATCTGTTCCCATATCTTCTCCTCACTGTATAATGTCTGCAAACAGAATTAACTCGACGTGATCAGTGTGAACCAGCGTACAAGCAAAAGCTACATATCAACAAAGCTATTGAATAGTCTATAATTCTTTGTGATAAACACGGTTACTCCTCAAAAGACTTCTAATTATACGTGCTAGGATTGTTTTTGGTATAAAAAGTTTTTAAGGTAAGAAGAGGCTTTACCATTTCAAGGCCAAAGCAGATCACAGACCTCATAAAAGATACATTATTGATTTATAAATTGTACACCAAGGGACTGTTGGCAACAAGAATCAACTGAAGCCTTACAAGTATTCAATCCTCACCAACTTAACCAATCCCCGTTAACTATGAGGGATGCTTTGACAAATTAATTCATGTTCAAAGCATGTTTTAAGAAGATCAAGACAAAGGAACATCAAATAAATTGAATATGACCATTCTATCAAGTAACAAAACCTGCGTCATCAATTGTGCTCTCATCCCACCAATCAAAAACTACTATGTCAATCATGTTAAAGTAATTGTTTCAATTATTTGCTATCAATCTTATATGTCAGAACCTATGGGTGTGTGTGAGAAGGAAGAGAAGAAAATAGAGGTTCAATATAACCAGAAGCAACATACTATTTGGCATTGGTGTCTAATGAGACTGACTCTGTAGACCGTAAAGATTCACAGGTTGATAAATGCATAGGAAAGCCTCTCAGAACAATTAATGACACAAAATATATGAGCACATAGGCATACACCCTATGCATGCATACATACAAACTGGTTGACAATATGATTATTGAGTTAAAAGCTTTTAGGAAAAAAAAAAAGAGAAAGAACAGAGCAGGTTTCACTTATTTACTTAAATCTATTAGGAGCATCTCTCATGTATAATAAAATTCACAAGCCAGGCCCCGTGTTTCAAATGCTGCCACCAAAGTATATTGTATTCCATAGTGCAAAAATTAAAAAAAAAAAAAGAAATTATCCGTAAAATGTAATATTCAGCTAAAAAATATCTGTGGCATCCTTGCATAAGACCTAAGATTGCAGTTAGATATATTAGAAGAATGTGGCTATGAAGCACCATTGAAATTTTTTATAAGAAACTAAGAATAGAGAAAGCGTGCATCAATGGTTACCAAAAAAAAAAAAAAGCTGGTGCAAGCGGTCAACAAAGGGATAAATCCCTGAAAGGAAAGGAAATGATTTGATTGAAGATTACTAAATCAGTCGTTGGACTTAGAAAGCTGAGCCTAATTGATTCTAAAATAAATTCGGATACTAGAACTACCAAAGGTAAGAAACAAAAAAAATGTGGTTAATACTCGGAATATTTTGAAACAAACAAAAAGGAAGACAAAAAATTACGGCCCTTCTGCATCAATTGTTCGAGTATGGCTCCCAATTTTAACGAGACTAACATTTGTATTCAGCAATAGCGACATTGTTATGCAATATAATTAAACTTAGGCTTGACCTCATTTGAAGCTGTATCAATGGCATTTTCTGTAGAAATTCGAATGTCATCTGATTCTTGAGCCTTTGTAGAAACAGGAAGCTCTGAAGAATCAGAGATTTCTTGGTAAACCATGTAACTTGATGAAGGCTGAGTTTCTGCATTGGCACCATTTGAGTAAAATTATGAGAATCTCAATTAACCTTACGATCATAAAACAGTATTTAAAACAAGATAAATTGAAAAGAAACTATTGCCAAAAGCTACCTTCAAAAGTATTCACATATGAAGGGGAGCCCTGCTGACTAACTGTAATTAAATCTTCTAACTGGTCAAGCCCTCGCTGCTCATTGATTTCTCCTTCATCTTCATTGGAGAAAATCACATCTTTTTTCTCCTCATTCAGTAGAAAATTTTGTTCTACATTATTTTCATTATCATCTTCTGCTTGTCCTCCTTCCATTAACATAGCACTTTCAAGCTCTTTTCTACTTCTGCCATCATTTACTTTTTCACTCACTGGCCCTGCAGACAGTTCTCTTCCGGGAATGTTGTCCTCAGAAAAACCTTTAGCATCTTTACCCAAATTCGTCTCCTTTGAGAAAGCATCCAAATTTTCCACAGATTCCTTCATTTTCACTTTGTTATCTGCTTTATTTTCTACTGTGGCTTCAAACTCGCTAGTTGGCTTTTTCATTCCATCATGGGCAAGAATACATCTAGTTTTAGCCTTTTCAACATCTCCAACAATTTTCTTATCATCCTTCTCTGCACCTACATGCTCTTTTTCTGCACTCCGCTTGTCATCCACTGCATAATCAGTTTTTCCCTCATCCCTGATTCTTTCTAATAATCCCCTAGTCTCTCTTACTAACTCTTCTTCCCTGTCAATATCAGCAGACTGCGATAATTGGAAATCTACCTTTTTTATTTGAAATGGTGTTTTCTTCTCAATTTCGCTGCCATTCTTCTCATCTCTGTCAAACTCAACCACAATATTGCAAACCTCCTCTATTGGCTTGTCACTCGTACTTCCATCGCTGACAGATTGCTCCTCCTTAACTTCTGTTGTTCCCACAATGTTAACCTCAATCTCTTTTGGTTGTTTTCCAGCTACATTTGCTCTCTCTTCTCTCCGCTTATCATCCACTTCACAATCTGTTTTGCTCTCATCTGTGATTCTTTCTGATAAATCCCTTGCCCCTATTGATGGTTTCTCATTCTCTTCAATATCAATTGCCTGAACTAACTGAACAGGTTCATTTTTTACTTCAGGTGGTGTTTCCTCCGTACTGTTCTCCTTCTTCTTACTTCCCTCTAGGCTACCTAGAACAACACTTATCTCATCTACTGGATGTTCACCCGAACTTTCTTCTATAAGGGGTTGTTCCTGTTGCCTTTCTGTAGTTCCCTCATTCCCTTTCAATAGTTTTACCTTGGCATCAACTTGTGCTTTTTCCACAACTTGCTTATCTTCCACTGCATCACGACTTCTACCCTCTTCTCTGTTTCTTTCTAATGATCCCCATAACTCTCTTACCAATTCATCGTTCTCTACATGAACAGCTGCATTTTTCAGTTCAGCTGTGGTTTGCTTATTGACATTGTCTGTTTCTTTCTTATCACCCTCAATGGTAGTCAAAAAACCATGAATCTCAGCTCCTGGCTGTTCATTTACACTTTCTTTGATAGACTGTTCCCCCTTCAATTTTCTTGTTCCTCCAATTTTCAACCTAGTCTTCTTTTTTCGTTTTGGCTGTGCATCTACATTCTTAACACTCTGCCTAGTCATTCTTACTAATTCCTCTTTCGCTTTGACATTTTCAGCTTTCAGTTGTGTTTCCCTCTCAATGTTGCTGCTCTGCTTCCCGTCTCCCTCCACAAAAGCCTCAACACCATTGCCCCCATCTTCTCGCTGTTCACTCCTAATTTTCTCTATTATAGGCTGCTCTGTTATTTCCTTAACTTCTACCTCAAAACTTTGGGATGGCCTTTCCTCTTTTTCCTCCACAATTTCATCTACTTCTTCCATTGATGTCTTGTCATCATTTTCAACACCACCTTTCTGATATGCACCCTCTTGCAAAATATTCCTTTTATTGAGTTCCTCCTCCGTGTCAACTAATTCAATTCTCATCTCAACTTCTTCAATAGTATCCATTTTTAATTCTTTTTCCTCCCTCTCTATATTAAAACCTCCTTTAATCACGTCATTTTGTCCCCCTTGATTCTCATCTCCGTTAGCTTCTTCTTCACCATTAAGTGCCTTTCTGTATTCCAATAATGGGGCAGCTGGCGAAGGCATTGGAAGTAACCTACGCATGACAGTCTCAGTGCAAGCATAGCTCACCAAGAAGACCCCATAAGGGATGGAACAGACAAACCCAATAGCAGAGATAGCCATAAGTGGAGGAAGGACAAGTGGTACAGATGATATAACAATTCCAGTGACCAAAATTTTCCTTCCTAATCTCAGCATCCAACTTAGTTTGCCATTGTCACTGTTTCCTTCTGAGGATTCTTGAATTTCCCATTCTGATTTTGGGTCATCCATCCTAGAACAAGTTAACAAGCCTTAAATTAGTTACTCACTTATCCAAATATAACAAATATTCCCATCATCATGTTGATTAAGTAAAATTCTAAAAAAAATTCAGCATCATAAATGGAGCCAAAAGAGCCAAAAGCAGAAAAATATTTGAAACATACATTACAGTAGCACAGAATTAATCTATCATTAAGATGATTCCAAATATTGAAACACGATCATACAAACCAGCTCTAGAAATTAAAGAGGAGAGAGGAAAAAAAAAAAAAAAATACTTGGTAAGAGAGATTTTATATTCCAAGAAAAATTTTCAACTCTTTAATCGTTCAACCACCCCTACCCTCAAGAAAAGGAGAAAAACCATACAAACTTTTTACCTGATAATGATACTTAGACGGTTACTTTGAACAGTGTTGAGGTCACGATGAATGCGTGTTTGATTGAAACTTGAAAGAAAGGAAGTAGATGTGTAGAAGCCCTAATAATGGAGTCGAAGGGTAAGTTTAAGTTGGAATACATAAAAAAGAGGCAAGAGCGTGGTGACAATGACACGCGTTGGAATGAGGAGATTACCAGATGTCCATTTGCATGCAGAAGATAGGTTTCCGCATTTCAACGTGGTTGCTCAACATTGGCACATGACAGCCTTGTTTTTTTGGCCTCTGCATGTCGGAACAAATCAATGGGTATTTCTTTTTTTTTTTTAAAAGCAAGGAAAGAGTTCGTGAATTATGAGTGCAATAAAATCAGATTTTGCAAAAGACATGATAAAACCAATCCCCATCCCACGAATTGGTGCCTGATTTGCAGGATGTGACCCAGAAAATTTCTACCACATCTATATAGTGATACTGATTATTGATATCATTCTTGCTGTAAGTTAAGTACCTGCTTTCCAGGGATCAGCATTCAGCACTATCAGCAGTTTCCATGGAAACCCCTGGCATTTTTATTTCCATCAATTTCTTCCCCATCTCACTCGGTCACTCCATATAGTTCTCACCATCCACATTCTAAAGGACAAAAAAAATGGACAACCTTGAGAACTGAGAATGTAAGGAGTGAAGGTTAAGTACCTCTAAATTAGGACTCTTTTGGAAATTAAACTGGAAAAAGCAACTTTTCTTATTGCAAACAACACTGATACAGCTTTTTTAGTAGAATCAGATACTCCACTATTAAAAAGAAAACCAAATACATGCGACCTAAAAATTGATGCAATCTTTTCTCTGATGATTATAACAGATTAGTTTAAGTACTAATTTCTCATAAACTATATTATGAGAGGATACCTCTAGAGTTTAGAGTTTAAAATTCCATTTGGAAGCTTTCGAGTTCGAATCCCCAGATAGGCAAGGTGGGATTTGAGGGAATGGGAGAGAACTACCTCCCACTTTGTAATCCAATATCACTTATGCCAATATACATACTCTGAGGGTGATTATGGAAACTCCTTCAGGCCTTCATCCAGCTCCATTCTCAAGCACCAAGCTTGGCAACCGATTATCAATTAAATGATCGTAACAGATCTCTTCCATATGACCGTCTATTGCAAGAAAGCACATTGACTGGCTGTCCTTGAAGATTTGAGCAACTTTCATACATGTTGTGCGTCCTTAACAGCTTTGTTGAATGAGGCAGCAAGGTATTCTGCAAGACTTGGTTGGGAATTAAACTTGTTAGAAGTTTCTGACCTTTTTTATGCCAATGGATTTTGGGAGCCAGGAATTTGAGGAGCACGAGGTACTCAAACTGTCCATTCCAGCTTCTTGTCTTCTCCATAGACTAGGTTTTAAATGCTGCCAAGGATCTTCCAACATGGATTCATCAAAGAAACAATCTGGCTCCAATGTCCCATTTGATGCTGAATTACAACCATGAAAACCTTGGCTCGTCCCCCACCCCTTCAAATACCAGGACTGATGATGCCACTGTATTCACAACCCCTACTTCTTCCTGAACTGAAACCAGTGACTACCTCAAGGTCCTGGATCATGGATTGGATTGTTGCCAAACATTTGAGGCCTAGCTCTTCCATAAATGAAATTAGGGCTATCTACTGGTGAAAAGCCACGGCATGAAAAATTACCATACTATGCATTAGA
Source organism: Durio zibethinus (assembly GCF_002303985.1). The sequence goes on from NW_019168004.1 coordinate 5,984,598, forward strand.
GGGATTCCAGACCCTAGGAGCAGTTCCAGGATGCATGGGAAGAGTACCAAACATTCGTCTCCGGCTTCCATCAGAAGCAAAGTTATAATAATTAGCAGTGGCCTGGGATCCATTCCAAGCATCAGAGTGACCTTGATGCATGGGTTAAGGACTTGTTATTCTTGGGCTTCTGTGGGCAGTAAAGCCACTATATGGACCTTGTTTGTATACACTCTGACCAAGTCAGAACTAGCTTTGCATCTGATGGACAGGCAGATTCCTATCCAAGTTCCTTGGTCCTGCCAAATCAGAATAAATTAATTAGTCAATCGTAAAAACAGAGAAGAGTACCAATTGATGTTAATTGAGAAATTATTTAATACAACTTGTTTTAATCCATAACTCTTTTACAGAAAATCAGCTTATTGGTACAAATCAGATCAAACTACTATAATATCCCTCTTAGGACCGTTAATATCTAAAGTTTCATTAAAACATATTGAGGGAAAAAATTATGGTTACATATGCAAAGTATGAGCAGAACTTCTGAAGTTGTCCAGCCCTGGCAACTTCTGATAAGAAGAATGTTCCAAGCTGGAAGAGGGATTGGAAGGGGAAAGAAGGGGAGGGATGGGGCATTAGGAGAGCATACATTATTGCATGCATCGACTTAAGAAGCAGTTTAATAGATGAAAATCATGTTCATTTAGATAATAATAGTAGGAAAACAACCAACCATGGGAAGGAAAAGGCCTTGCCATTGGCCAGCCCCTCGTAGTTGGAGATGTAAAAGATTCTTGCATGGTCTGACTATCGCCCTTGCTCTTCTTGTTAGCGGAAAATGCAGCCCTCGGGTCAGTATAGTTGTCAAAAAGGGGAGTTCTATAAAAGCCATCCTGCACAATCAAACTTAACGATGTCTCACACAACGGATTAGAAAGGCAAGCAGACATTGCAGAAGTCTCAACATTACTAGACACTTCAGGATGAGCAGCTTCCATGCGCATTGCTTTCAACCTTTCCTTTCTTTTCTAAGATTCCTCCATTTATCTGAGAGAGAAAGACAGAGAGAGAAAACGTTCAAACATATTTATTGTCATTCAGCTCGTAAAAAGGAAATGAATTAGCACACATTTGAAATTTGAATCATGATATAGCCTAGCAAAATCCAAGGAAAATCGTGTGTTTTTGCATAAGATTCTCGTGTTTTTAAAATATGGATATTAAGTTTCAACCTCTATGTTCTAAGTTTACAACTCTAACAACCTTATAAATTAGGATTTGCACCAAACTTAAGATGGTAAAATAATCACATCCAATGACAATACTTCCATCTGCAAATCATCTTTTTCGCTTTGACCTTACGGAGTTAATATACATAAACCAAAAAACACAAGCAATATAATTATGAAAAATTCTAAAAAACTGTGGGTTAACTTAAGAACAAGGGAAAAACCAATATACTCCTGGGCAATAGTCATATGCATATATGCCACCCCTATATTCCTAATCTTCCCATTACAGAAGAAATAATCTACTCAAAACTTAACCATCAAAAAGAAAATCTTTTATTTAACATTTTGGTTTCTCCAACTAAAATATTAACTAACTCGTAGAAATAGCCGCTGAAACCATTAGAAACAAATCACTCGAGAAAGCTTGAACCCTTGGAACTCACAAACCAGAAATTGAAAAAAAAAAAATAGTTAGAGTTCAAAACAATAAAGTCATCTGATTTCACTTTATATTTTAGTGATTGTTCCTTCCATTTTCTTACACTCGTACACAAAAATGTCATGGATTGATTGGGATTGGATCGTCCCCATCCACCTGAGCTGGCCCAAACTATCTTCTTTGATCCATGGGATAAACAAATGCAAGGTATGGGGTACCCTCACATGCATGGCCAAAATCTGTTTTTAAAAAGCTATGATTCTTAGACAAGTGAGATTCCAACTCTGAATTTTTTGGAGTTGGAGATGCATGCACTTTATTATTTGGTTAAATACCCAAATGCTAAAACTATTTTTCATGCAACCAAAATCTAAATTACGTGTCTGATTTTCTTTAAGTAATTCTATTTAATATTTTCCAAACGTTTGTAAGTTTATACTAAGAATGAAATTCTAAAATTCATATTCCTTTAAAAAAAAAAAAAAGAAAAGATAAAAAGGGAATTGGGAGAAAAAGGAAAAAAGAAGAGAAATTGGAGAGGGTGTGCCTGCGTCGATGTACCTTATCCAAGGCAAATCGAACTCAATCCACCCACTCCAAGCCGGCTGACCGGTGTCAATCACCCCTTCCTTTCCTATCTCCCTTCAAATTCTCCTTTCGCCTTTTTTTTTTTTTTGAAATTTTATAATTTTTTTCAGATTTTATTTTTTTTAAAAATCAGATTTTGAATTACTTGCATGTGATAAAGAAATTTGACTGTACCTTAAGTGTTACATCAACATGTTATATTTTATATAATTCCTTGTTCAATGTATATAATTCCAAGAGAGCTTCATCGACTTGATTAGCAAGGTGAGAGGCCATGGTGTTCAAGTTTACCATGTAACATGGATTTCGAAAAATATAATTAAAAAAATAGCTCAAATAAGTCATAAATTTACAAAGTTTAAAAGTTCATAATTTCACAATAAATGACAAAAATGTTCAAAGCTAAAGCCAACCAGATTGAAGCCTTTTTATATCATGAATCATCAACCAACAAAACTTGTGAATTACCATAAAATAAAACGTATCTTTTCCAATTATGGTTTATTACCAAATAAAATTGAAAGGACAAATGGCAATAAAATCTGAAAACAAAATATAAAAAATGCCACAACTCGTAAAAAAATCAAAACTCAAAAGGAAATTCATTGAAAGACGATTTTTTTCTTTTCTGTTATTAAAAAAAAGAAGGAGAGAGAACATAAATAAAAGTGATAGCAGATCAGATCAGATTCGATTTTTTTTGAATAATGCATAATATTATAAATTTTTAAAATATAATTCGATATTCTTTTAAAACTGATTTGATCCAAATCGAATTTTACCGATTAATTGGATTCATCAACTTTTAAAATTTATTTTTTTTTATATATTATTTTAATATAATTTTAATATATTTAAATAAATTTATTTATAAAATAATTATTTTATTTTATAAAAATTTAAAATATATCTAAAAATTATAAAAATATATAATTTAATTTGATTTGATTTTTTTCAAATTTTCATGATCCGAAATTTGATATGAACTTAGTGTATATATATATATATATATATATGTTTATTATCCGATTTTGATTATAACAAAAAAAAAATTGATCTGAATCGAATCCACCACTATAATTTAAAATTAATTTTTTATTTTCTTAATTATATTCTCACTAAACATAAACATGAGGTAGAACGAAGAGTGATTGCATTAAAGATGAGTTCTTTGTTATTAGAGATGAGAGCCATTCCATGTTTATAAAATAAATCATCTATGTTAAACCAAGAGCTATGATTAGCGAAAAATAATCCTAGACAACAGACTAACCATTTGAAAAGCACTATAAGAGCATTATAAGCCGTTTATAGCACAATAAAAACAACTTATTTATTGTGCAAAAGCCAATAAAAAGGAATCAAACAAATATATCTGCAACCACCATCATAGAACAATATCAATCCATCAACTCGGCCAAAAGGAGTGACACTGCATTTACTTTATTAAAAAATAAAAGAATAATAAAAGAAGTAGAAAAAAAAATTTTTTTAACTTTGATTCATAAATATAGGATGAGAAGAAATGAAAAAATAAATAAAATAAAATATCTCAAACTTATTCTTGACCACCAATACTTTCACCCAAAAATTAAGAGGCATTTGCCTACATTCGAGATTTCCCCTGCATAATCAAAGGAAAATACAACCAACCAACAGGTTATAGGTCGAAGTGTTCATTTAACAATCAACCCTTTTACTTCTCACTGTTACATAAAAGACGTTCGCAGTATAAAAAATGTTTGGTAGAATTTCGCAGGAATAAAATGATGAATTGAAACTTAAACGATTAAATAGCGACATTAGCGGCATTGAGAGAAGGCAAGGAAGAAAGAGAAAAGGGAAAGGGCAGCTCACCGGAGGCAAGGTTGGGAAAGTTGAGTTTTCCACATCAGCCTTTTTCCTCAATTAAATCTCGCAATTCATTGCCAGTTTCTTTTGTTTTAAATTTTATTAAAATATTTATAAAATCATTTATATCTTTTTATAAAAAGTTCAACAAAATTTAATAACATTAAAACACTTTTATATAATTAATTCAAATTAAATATTTATATTTTCAATAATAATCTTTTTTAATTTATCCAATAATATATTATCTATACACCTTTATATAAAAAAGTCCCTTAAGCCATTTTACCAAGACACGTTTTTTTTTTTTTTTTTAATCTTTTTATAATGTTATGTCGTTTTAGCCAAGGAGGGGGTTTCTTTTAGTTGGAGACGGAGTTTGTCGTTTTGGTTGGGGGAGAGTTTCATCTATTTGGAACATATGGCAGAAGTTTTTTCTACTCCTTACAGGTGTTCCTTTTTCTTCTTACAAATGTCTTTCATGTTGTTTTTTGTTTGACTATTATTTTTTACTACAAAAGGTCTGCTAGTTATTTTTTACTACAAGAGGTATGTTTAAAGTTGAGTTTTGAAGTTTATATTTACGGGTTTTCATTGCTGATACAGAATTGTTACACAGAGTTTGGTCTATGATTTTTTTTTTTTTGTCTTTTTTTTTTCTCTTGTGTTTTTTGTAAAATTGTCCTTCTTTTTTTGTTGATTTTGATATTATACTTTTTTATGTTGAATGGGGATTTGAATTTTGTGATTCTTGAGGTTACATGTTATTTTTAATGTGTTGTTTTTTTAGTTATTTGTCTTTGCATTTCTGACATTGGATGAAACTTGGATTGTTTTACTATTTTTAGATTTTCATTGTTGTTTTAGACTTTGCATTGATGTTTTTAGGTAAAATCTGTATTTTGGAAAAATATAAAATTAAGTTGTTTGTATTTATAATCAAAAAATTATGGTAATGCATGAATAACGTATATAGATTTTGCATTTGGATACCTCTATTTTACTTATCACGATGTGAAATGAGAGAATCATTTTCTAGTTAGAAAGTTTTGTTCAAATGATGAAAGGATATTATTTGATATTTTCTTATTAAATTGTTTATTTTGTTTTGGTTATAGGATTAATAGATTGTCATAATATCTCACATATGTGGGAATAACAGGTTTTATAAAATAATTATGTTTAAAATATATAATATAGATGGACAATGAATGAGGATTATTGTTAAACATTCAATTTAAAGTCAATTGACGGTACATGAAAGGATCCAATTTGAATATAAAACTATAATAAATTATATATTTATTTGCTCTAAGAGAATATCACACTAATAGGGTAAGATGGAAGAAACTTTCAATGTGATAAATTTAAAAATAGCAACAGAAAAAAATCTTGATTTTAATACTATATTAAGCATTTAACTTAAATTCAATTGGTGGTAAGTAGATCGGTCCAATTTGAATATAAAATTATAAAAAATTAAATATTTATTACATGTGAAATAACACCACACTAACAATTATAAAGTAAAATTTCAAATTTAAGCAAGAAAATGACCCCAACAATGCCAAGTTTCAACTTCATTTTCAATGCATAAAAACTTATAATTTTGCTAATGGATTTGTTTATACTTTGAAGGTTTTGATCTAGATATATGATTTATGTATATTTATTTGTTAATAGTTTTGGTGGTTTTTTATCACTCTGTTGGATCATCAAGGAGATAAATCTTAGAACATCTAATACAATAACAAATCATTTTTAGGAGGATAAAAAAAATTCGTTATTGATAATTACTTAAATATGGGCGACTATTGCTTATTTTCTATCATAGCATATAATATTTTTCAAGTAGTTATCTATTATGACTATAAATAAATTACTAAATTATACCTTTTCTCTAGAATTGATTACTTTCATATTTGCTATAACAAACAATATTTCCTATTTTAATTTTATATTAAACTTCTATTACTAAGTTTAGAATAAATTATTTCTGACAAATAAAATACAAAAAATTAATTTAATATATCGGACGAAGCCGGTTCACTCACTAGCATTTTTAAATTCCAACACCTATTAATGTTTCGTTGACATTTGATAACACATTATAGTTACCGACGTGTATAATGTTATTGTATTGAAAAATATTTTTTAATATTTTTTTAACAATTTTAATCATTTGTAATGGACCACATATCAATTTAATTTCATAGGAAAAAATATCAAATCTTTTTTGTGATATTTGATTGGCTTAATAATAGATTATTGTGCTGAAATATTATAATATATATATATATATTAATTTTATTGCATTTGTAATGGATTGCATATCTACTGTTAATTTCATTGTTTGAAAAATATATATAAACATTTTGTAATATTCTTTTTAATATTTATTCATATTTTTAAATTTTAATTTGATTCTCATAACAAATTTAATTTTTAATAATAATAATAATAATTTACAAAAAAATACAATTTATGATATTTTTAATATTATATTTCTTTTTTGGCATATCAGATTGGAGATGAGAAAGAAGTTTCGGTTCGAAACAATATTTTTATGTTGTCTTAATAACTCTTTAACTATTAAGCCAAGAGTTGAATATCGATCCATTATTTAGGCTCCATTTATTTCATACAAATTGATTTTTAGAAAATATTTTTAGAAAAATATTTATATTTTTTGAAAAAGTAAAAATTTGTTGTTATTTGAATGAGTTAATGAAAATAATTTTTTGTTATTTGATAATTTTTTGAAAAATATGTTTTTTTCCAATAATATTAATATAATTATTAAAATATTAAATTTTATTTATTATTAAAGTATATTGAAACTATTTATTATTAAAATTATTAATATTGAAGAATAATTATATTTTAATAATAATATTTAATATTAAATATTATATTAATATAAAAATACTTAAAATAAAACTATTTATTATTCTTTATATTAATATTTTAAAATATTTAAAATAGTATTACTATTCCTAAATTATTATTTTTATTAATATTAAAATATTAATATTTATTATTATAATATTTATACTATTAAAATATTTATATTTTATGTTGAAAGTAACTATTATTAAATCATAACAAAAAATTTTTATTTATATTTATTATTAAAATAGTCATATAAATACCATAATAAATAAAATATAAAATTATATATTTTAAACTAAAAGATAATAAGAAATTATTAAAAATATTCATATTAATAAAATAATATTGTTATATTATTTAACATTAATTATTAAAATAAGAAAAATATCTTATTATTTATTATTATAATATAGTACTATTTATTATTGAAATATTAATAATATTTTATGTTTAATAATATATAAATAAAAATATTTAAAATTGAAATATCAAAAGACTTTTAGTGTTAGTATTTTAATTTTTTAATTAAAATTAAATAAAATATTTTTATTAATATAATAATATTTCAAATTAAAACAAATTAAGTTCGAGTTTAAAACATTATCTTCAAAATATTACTTGAATATAATTATAAAAATATTTAAAATTAAAATATAAAAATATTTTTATTTTTATTTTTTAAGTAAAATTAAATAAAAATATTATTTCTTAATATAATAATATTTTGAGTTAAGTCAAATTCAGTTTGAGCTTAAAAATCATGTATAAGTTTGATTCAAGTAAAATATGATCAAGCACATTGATAAATAAATTTACTCATAAACAACTTCTTTTTAAAAATTATCTCCCTTTTCAAAAGGAGAGGACAATTTCCAAAAAAATTCTTTATTTTCTATTGATCAGTAAATTATTTTTAATTGATCAATTAGCTTTATACCAAAGAAACACATGAAAAAAATAATTTTTCAAAAATTATTTTTAACAAAACAACCTCAAAATTTTGGTCCTTTATGAATAAACAATACATGATCCAAACCAAGTCACATGTCACCTTTTAAAAGCTTTTTATTTTATATTTTAATAATTATTTTTAAATATTAAGGTGCCATGTGTCAACTTATGATTAGTCTTTTTGTTTTTTGTTTATTTTGTTTTGTTTTCTTTTTTTTTTTTACTTTTTCCTTTTAAAAAATTAATAATTTTTTTAAAAATTATAAAATATATTTATAAAAATTATATTTTTATGTATAGGACTCACTTATGCTAAATTTTCTCTTTGCTTTTCCCTTTTTATCATTTTTAATTTTTTTAATAAAAATAATTAAGATTTTTTTATTCGTTTGGAACATGTTTGAATGATGTGTAGTTTACAGTTTCATTTCTTTTTGGTTATCGCATGTCATTTTTTGGATTTTATTTTATTTTTTTTACTTTTCTTTAAAATTATTTAATAGGTACTTTTAAAAATTATAAAATTATATTTTTAAAATATTTTTTTTATATATTTGAGACCTATTCATATGAAATTGTTTTTTTTCTCTCTTTTTTTACCTTTTTTTAATCTTTTTTTGTAATTAAAATTTTAAAATATATTTAATAAAAAAAATTTTGAATTAATTTTTTTCGTAAGACGCACTTGATATTAATTATATGTTTTCTTTTTTTTGTTACCATAATTGACCAAAATTATTATAATATTTCTTTTACTATAATTACAAAAATACTTATCATATTATATTTGACTAAAATTATTGTAATACCTTCTAACCATAATTATAAAAAAAATGTCCTTTTAATCACTTCATATGATGTTCTCTTATCATAATTATGAAAATATTTCTTATATTATAATTGACCGAAATTACTATAATGCTCTCTAAGCATAATTACTAAAATACCATTTTGATTACTTCATGATTACACATTAAATTTTAACATCTATATAATAATATGAAATTAATCCCTTAGAAATGATCATAATACCCTTTTAATTATTTAAAAATTAAATTACATGTATCTAAATTAACTATGATACTTCTATTGTTATGATTAACAAAAATTAATATAATATCCCTTTAACATAATTATTAAAAGATAAGGGCTATTTGCATGTAAAAAAAAACTCTCAATACACACCAAAAAATTAACCAATAAGAAAAGTACTTAAATTTTCATTAGTTAATTATCTTTTTATCCTTTACATTCATTGTCAATAAATTATCGAAAATGAATTTTTGAAAATTTTTTAATATATCAAAAATTCATTTTCGAAAGCTTCTTAACTATACCAGAAATTCAATTTTACAAAGTATTGCAAATATCCAAAAATACATTTTCGAAAAATATTACAATTATCTAAAAATATATTTTCAAAAGTAATTTTTTACTTAAATTTCTTTGTTGTGATCTTTTTGATTAATGTTTACCATGAGAATATCGAATGTCTTTTGCTACGATCTCCAAATAGGTTTATAATGATTTCTTCGATGTATACAATATTTAAATCTAGCAATAGAAACTGCTAATCTTTTGGCCAAGCATTATTCGATTAATAACATTTGAAATATGTTATCAATTTTAACAAACATGCATTTGAAAGGAATTACTAATTGTGAAAAGTACTTGAGTAAGTGACAACTACACCATGTGCAATGTGCAGTCGCTTTATCGCACATGATGCAGCAGTCAATTTGCACGAACGCCTTTTTCACACCTAACGATTCCTTTAAGGTGCACATCTGTCAAATTTGCAAAATGTTACAAATGTTATTAAATTGATAGTGCTTGATGACTGAAAGATTAAAGGTATCTATTGACGAATTTGCTAGTCTACTAATGATATAATGAGGTCAATTCTGTGTATTGAAAAGTTATTTAGTTTATTGGTGGCCGAAGGTTATTATATACTGGAAATTCATTTTTGAAAGTTTTTAAAAGATTCTGAAAATGAATATTCGGAATCTATTGAGAAATTTCGAAAATATATTGCCAAAATTTTTTCAAAGGTTTCCAAAACTGTTGAAAACTATTGAAGAATTCCATAAATGAATTTTTGATACGTTGAAGAAATTTTCAAACATCCATTTCCGAAAACTTTCAATAATTTTCAAAAAGTCATTTTTGAAATGCTCGAATCACTATCCCGAATTGCACCCATAAATTTAAAATTTTAAATATTTTGAAACTAAATACAAAATTAAACAAAAAAAAAATAAATGATTTACCTATAATTTTAAACTATCTAATATTAAATGGGTGATTGGGGCCTGATTTTGGGTTTAATTCCTAAAGAGTTTAGGATTTTCGATAAAAATAAAAAAAGAAAGTTGTGAGGTACTTGAGCTTTTCAGTAAATTAATGTTTTAGTTTAAAGTGTAAACAAAAGAAGGATTGGTGTTAATAGTAATCGAGTGTGAATAGAGTAAGTGAAGGTATAAATAGTCTCACTCTTATTAAAATACTCTTTTATCAAAATTATTATAATATTCTTACAATCATAATTACTTAAAATGCCCTCATATAATTAATTATTAAAATTATTATAATACATTTTAATCATAATTACAAAAAACCTCATTTTGTTTGTTTCATATAATACCTCTCTAATGATAATTACAAAAATATTTTTCATATTAGAATTGATCAAAATTATTATAATACTCTTTCGTATAATTATGAAAATATCTTTTTAATTGTTTTACATTTTAATATCATACAATAATATAAAATAAATTTTCTTATAAATAATCATAATATATTTTTTTAATTATTTGATAATTGAATTATACGAATTCAAATTGACTTTAATATTTTTTTTTATATAATTAACTAAAATTATTATAATATTTTTTTATTATAATTATTAAAATATTTTTTTATTATAATTGATTAAAATTATTATAATACTATTACAATCTAATCGAGTTATTTTTTAATTAATATTAAATTTTGACAAATCTTAAATATAAAAAATTATAAAACTTAAAAAAACTAATGTACTATATTATTCATAATTCATATATTTATTAAAAATCTGATTTTTTTGCTATGCCCTTGTCGTGTTTATATTCTTACGAGTTCGCTTTCGCATAACTTAATATCAATTTCAAAGAGAATTAAAAAAAAAAAAGCAGATTTTGTGGTGAAAATCATGAAAGTCGTACGGCGAGACCTAGTTCCCAACGGCCCTGGCAGCGTCAAGGTAAAAAAGTTCTTTTTTTTTTGGTTGAAATTGAGCTTTTCTTTTAATGAAAAATTGTTGATTGCAGATGATACCAGTGGATTCAGATGATCTCTGGTTTGTTTACAATTTGATAGCTGCTGGAGATAGCGTTATGGCTCGAACCGTCAGGTTTTTTCCTCAATATTTTAAATAAGTATTTTTTTTTATTATTTTGTAGTAATATACTTTTTTATATATAGAATTTAGCTGCTTTTTATGGTTAAGGATAGGGTAACTTAGGGTTTTGTAGAGTTTTTTTTTTTGTATAAATAGTTTAAATTTCTTATTCTTCTTCTGTTTTTAATATTATTATTAGCTGTTAGTATGATGTTTTTTAACGTTGATGAAAATTATAAAAAAAAAATCCTTCTTCCTGTAGCAATTACCCTTTTTGTTTCTCATGCTAGTTCATAACTTATAATTGCAATTGTATTTGTAGTGTGTAAAATTTGAAGTTTGATGTTTATAAGTTTCTTGATATAAAATCTTATTAGTTTTATGCATATTCTATAACAGGAAAGTTCTAAGGGAGACAGCCGGTGGAAGAGATGCAGAGCGTGTTACCCTGAAGTTGGAAATAAAAGTCGAGGCATGATTGTTTAACACAGCCAATTGATAGTTTTGCTCGGTTGTTTGAACTGGCAATATGTTTTAACAGATTCTTAATTCTGTGGTTAATGATTTAGTTTAAATCGATCAAACAAGAATTTTTTTTGAAACTGCTTTCATGTATGAAGATTAGTGCTCTGATATTATGTCATGTTTCTTTAGGCTATAGATTATGACAAAGAAGGGTCTGTCTTGCGTATAAGGGGAAAGAACATCTTGGAGAATGAACATGTTAAGGTAGGTGCATATAGGATTTTGTCCGATTTTGTAGATTAGTTTGTGGCTTTTAAAGGCATTATTGTCTTGTTGCAGATAGGAGCATTCCATACTCTAGAACTTGAGCTTCATCGACCTTTTGTATTGAGAAAGGTAGCTATCCTTTTTAGAATAATCTATAACAGTGTATCTTTTCTTGTTTGCCCACTTGCTTTGGGTGCTATATTCATGCCAACAAACACCATATGCTTTTAGTTATCTTCTCCTAATTCTCTAGGCAAGCTTCTATTGTTGATAGTTATGAATCTTGCTCTACTTATTGCCCTTCATCTGTGCACATATCTTTCATTTTTCCATATAGTAAAAAATCTTTGATATGGTATAAATGTTACTCAATTTGTTTACTTTCTACATGTTTTTGCTTTTTTAGAGATACGCCATGTTACAGAATTTAATGAGGTTTGTGACTAGTGGAAGAGGTGTCTCTCTGTCTCTGGGTGTGTGTGTTAAAAAGGAGGCAGGGAGATCACCAAGAATATTTGTAAGAGAATAGCTGAAAGAAATAGAAGCACTTATCTTAAAAGTTTATGTAGATTAAATACATAACGAGGAGCAGCTAATGATAACAGTGACACATCTCAGCTTGCTTTCCAGTTTTGTTTATAAGAGATGTGGTTGTAAATATATACTCTTTTGTATGTGATAGTATCCCTATTTTATTTGCTCTCTCCTTTGTATTTTGTGTCTATGTGGCTTAAGTAGCCTTCTAACATAGAGGTCAAGTAAACGACTGTTCTGGGGGTAGTATCTAGGGCTATTTGGGTACAATAGAGTTGGAAAAATAGATATAGATTTATAGCTTCTAAAGGTGCTTTTGTCGGGTGAAGGAATAAGGAAAAGGATGAATCCTACGTCAGCCTCTAATCTTGGTCTTCTTGTCTAAAATCTGTCAGCAACAGGATTATGTGGTCTAGGCCTTTGGAGTTTGGCGTCTAGTTTACATATGATGGTTGACCTCTCTTTTCAACTTGAGTGTGTATGTGTTGTTACTGGTAATTGTTTTCATAAAAAAGGTTTGTAACTGAATAGCTGTTAAAATTTTCCAATACAAAAGTCCATTATTTAATTCAAAGAGTGAGGAATTGTGTTGCCTTTTACTGATCATAGTCCCACAGATTTCTGTTTCAACAGTAGAAGCTGCCAAACTTGATTATCACCCACTCTTGGACCACTAATAAAGGCCCTCTAACATCAAAGGAGTATGATGGATGCAGGATCTTTTATGCTCAACATTATTTTGTTATTATTTTATTGTTTAGGGATAGTGGACTGTATGAGTGCTGAAGGGTATTGAAAAAGATTTGATTTTTAGGGCTGTAGGTGCTTGGTAACGAAGAGGCAAACTTGCTGAACTAAATCTAATTGTTAGGGGATCAAATATACCAAAAGAGGGCAAACAAAGATGTCAAGGCACATAAGCAATCATACCTACATTATCCTAAGCTATGCGTAGGCTACTACTGGCATGGACTTACGTTTGAAAATTACAATAGCTTACTGAAACCGATAGTTAAAAACTAACTAGAACAGGAAAGGACTCAGTTATCTAGTTTTACTCAAGTTACAACCATGCTCTATGCTGCAACAGATAGTGAGCGAATGTGGAATGTACCATAACCAACAATAGAAAACATTGAGAAATCTTAAGAATGATTCTACCCTATCCTGATTGCAACACTAAATACTGAGTACACTTCTAGTTTATATTCATCATAGCCGTTCTTTCTTTTATAGCCTTCTGAACAGCCTTCATCTTTTGGAATTGATGGATGTGAGACATATTGATTACTTGGAATATGTTTACCCATGACATTAGCTGGTTGCTTGGATTATGTTGTTCAGAGCTTTTGGTTTATCTTATTAGTCTTATTGCTGTTATATATTACTAGTTTTTCAAGTTTTGTTTCTCCTTAAAGTTTATTGTTTTCTCTCTCTCTCTCTCAAAATATTTGATAATCTCACTGACTTTTGGAAATTTCCTCATATTTTAGGAAATATGGGACTCATTGGCATTAGATGTACTCCAACAGGCCTCTGGTATGTAGTCTGACTTATCAAATTGTCTGTACAACTCCAAAACGAAAGCATCTGACATTTGTTATTATCCTTAAAGCAGATTTCATTGTTTCTTCTTTGTTGATAGCAAATTGCTGTGATCTTGTTTAGGGTTTCTGAGCAGTGTTATCTAGGGTTGAATGAAAGAAATGTTAGCTGGTTCATATCTGCACTTTACGGTTAAATTGTTGATTGAAATAAGAAAGGGGAAGGATCTCAGCTTCGCAGCTAAGGTCAAAGTGTTCATTATTAGAGTTGTTTGAAGGTTTTCTTTATTTGCTATACCGGTGTATCTTACATCAGTTAAGTTGGTGGTTTGTAATGGCCTCATATTTTGGTCTAATTCCTTCATTTAGTGGTGATTGGTTTTAAGCTGGGTCTTAGCATTGTATCACCATGTCATCACCTAGGTTGGTTGTTGCTTCATTTGTTATTTCTTAATTGTTTCTTGTTTCCCTATTTGTTATTCACATGGTGGGCCGTTTGTTTCAGTTGATAGTCTTTCATATACATAGGGTGCTTTAGTTGGTTGTTGCTTCATTTGTTATTTCTTAATTGTTTCTTGTTTCCCTATTTGTTATTCACATGGTGGGCCGTTTGTTTCAGTTGATAGTCTTTCATATACATAGGGTGCTTTAGAGTTGTTATCATGTATCAGTTAAGTTTGGGTTTTGTGGTGGCTTTATAGTCAAGACTGGGGAGATCTCTCACTGATTTGTTTCATGTTGGATGCTAATAAAATTTGACATAGTGTAATGCTGGTGCTATAAATATTTTATTTTTTAATTGATTTTTGGAAATTGAAATTTGAAAATACTCTATCAACTAGTGTAATGCTGGTGCTATAAATACTTCTTATTTTTTCAAATTAAAATTGATTTTTGGAAATTGAAATTTGAAAATACTCTATCTACTAGTTCTCTATTTTGGCCTTCATTTACTCGCATTACATCTCTTCCTCTTTTTTTTTTTTTTTTCACTGTTTCTTTAATCTTTTCTTGTAGCTGGATCATTTATTTTTGTTTTTCTGTTCACATCATTAAACATAGATTTTTGTTGTACCAATACTGAATATTGTTGAAAGAGATGATTATGAGGTGATATTATATAAGACAGATTTTGGTTTACATGTATAAGATGAAGGGTATATTGTCCCGGATAGCTTATGTAGGCAGCTACCATTGTTGCGTAGTCTTTTCTTATGCCTTAAATTGTATTCATTATGTGCATGGGCATCTGATGCATATTATATAGATGCTGTTTTATGCTTAAGGATTCTGTTGTTTATGTCATTGCTGTGATAAAGGTGAATAATTTTGATGACAAAAAAATTGTGATCGAAGTTTGAATTTAGTCCTTCTACTATCTCAATTTGATAGTTTTAGTCCTTCTACAGAAATTTTAATGACTTTAGTCCCTGCAATTTTATTAAAAGTTGATTTAAGGACAATTGATAACAATGTCAAAATATCAAACTTGGATGACATGGCAGATTGATGATGACCTGACATCCTGAGGTGGGACAATTGTTTGGCTACACAGCACATATCAGTCTAAAAACATCATATTCTATTTTAATTAAATAATAATTAATATCTTAGAATTATAAAAAAAAAATTTTGTATTTTTTATTAAAATAATTTTTTTGGTACTAATGTGCACCATGTGGTCAAAAAGTTCAGCTTGGCATATCGTGTAATCAATAAAAAAGGCTCGTGGCCTGATTTACCTGTAAATCTTTCTTTTTGTTATCAGTTGTTCTTAAATTACATTTTAATAAAAGTATAGGAATTAAATCCATTAAAATTCTGGTAGAGGGACCAAAGCTGCAGAATTGAAATATAGAGGGACCAAATTCAGACTTTAACCAAAAAATTTTAATATGATAGCATTCCTACTGTCTATTTGTCTATTTGTCTATCTGTCTTTCTCTTCTAAATCATTGATTAAGGGTTTGATATTTCTCTTCTTACTCCTTTTGTGTCTTCATTTTGCTCTGTAATTTGTCCTCTGTGTCTTAACTTGAGTAATGCTAATTCTGGTTACATCATTTTTGTATTTGAAAGGTTTTTAACAAATATGATTTAACTTTGTAACTAATATTTATCATATTTCAGATCCTGGTGCAAGTGCCGATCTAGCTGTGGTATTAATGCAAGAAGGGCTAGCAAATATTTTGCTTGTTGGTAAAAGGTATGTGTAACTAACTTGAAGTATGAATTTAGTAACTTGATTTTAGGTACTCGGTAAGGTGATTGTTATAAAGTCTGGAAATCACTGTTTAGTTTGTTGGATGGATGACATCTGTAGAGTCTATAATTTAATGTTCAAAAAATCATTTAAAAAGGGGTTTGACATCTGTGGGATGGTTTTGTGGTGTTTCAGTTGTTTAGTGATAAGGATGCTAAAGTAATTAGTATCCATAAGCAAGTGAAAGTTTGAAGGCTGGGGGATGGAATATCATTTAATCCGTTGTGATCCCACTTGTTTATTCAATGCTCGGTTTCTTGCTCTGAAAAGTATAAATCATGTGGAAATGCCGAATGACATTCACCATAGCGAAGAATATCAGTAAGTATGGACACAATGAATGATTATGGGCCAAAACCCCAGAAAAGAATTGCATATGGTTGGTCTGCTTTGAATGGGTGTCAGTGCCAGAATTAAGGTTGTCCATTCTGCATTGTTTCTGTGCTGGAATGTAACGTTTTATGTTTTGGACAGTTTTGAACTGTGATGTACCATTTAGCATTTTTAGCATTTATTGCTAGGAAACATTACTTCCCAGAATATGGTTGTACATGCATAAAATAATGTAACCAAAGAAGCAATAATAACTGTAGGGGAGACCATTAAAAAATCCCAAATTCAAGTGGAATTAAGATTGATTTTGTAGCTAATTCTAAGCCACTGTCATTGCTATCATAACCACCAAAATATTGAAAGAAAAACAAAAAGCTTTCATTAAACTTTCCATTATGGATTTGGACTCTACAATTCTCGAAATTCATGAGCTTTTAAACTTCAAAAGCTAAAGCCACAACTCTTTCGTCCTTGTCCAGACGCAAATTTTAGGAAAGAGAAAAATGACATAGAAAGCTCTGGAAATTGGGCGATTTTCCTTTCATGGTGAAACAAGTGTTTTAGAAAAGAAATAGTGGGAAAGTTGCTGGTGTGATTGCCAATTGCTAGGATACTTGAATTTGTCTTGGTTGAAGTTATTTGCCTACACATGTCGGAATTGAATTAGGTGGTATTTTCATTTAGGGTTCTTGAAAAGCTGGAATTATTCAGCATTCAGCACTTATAGGTTTAAACAAAAAAAATCAACAAATTTGCCCTTGATACTTGGAAATAATTTTTTAGCAGTAGAAGCCTAGAATATGTGCATTCATTCTTTTGGCTTAGTTTAGGGGATCTGGGTTGGTTAGAGAAGTCATTTGAGGAGAAGAACATGAGTTTCTTTTCAGGTTTGTATTAGTGTGGATTTGACAACAGTTCAAATGCCGCTTTGTAGCATTACTTCCAAGAAAGATGGGGTCATTAGGTATATTTTTCTTTTTAAATTTTTGTTAAGTGACAATGTAAGTTGTTGGCAAAAACTTTTGGAATAAGAGTTGAAGATTGTTGGGAGCAAGTGATGAGTCCTTGCTGGAAGTAAAATTTATTGGTTGCAAGGGTTTTATTCCTTTTATTCTTTTTTCTTCCTTTCAAACTGAAATCATTGGTTGCAGATTTAGGAAATACATGAACCTTCATATTGGTTGAAATCATTCATTTCAAAGTATTATTCATGGGAATATGATACAACACAATGTCTCCTTGATCCAGTTCCTGTCTACTACTTGCATATTTGACTTCCAAATGTTAATTTCTTTAGCATGTAATGGTGTAAAAAATTTTAACTTTAGTATTACTCTGGCATGTACAAAAGTGTGACAAGTACTCGTTCACGTATTGAAACTTCAATTCCTCGCAAGCATGGACCTGCCATTGCCGGTTATGAGTCAGTATGTATTTCTCTTATTATTATTATTTTTCTTAATTTGGAATTTATTTCTGATTTAGAAAGCCATTTACCTTTGAAACTGAGAGCATATAACGAGAACCGGATTCTGTTCTCTATCTTGTTAATTTGTGTAATTGTTGATTTCGCTACAGGCTTTGAAGAAGTTCTTTGAGAATGTTCTACAGGTCAGTTATACTTGAGTTGTAATTTCTCTGGTTTATTAGATATTAAGTGAGTTTATGTGGCTCCTAAGTGGTTTTTGTGCATTTGTTATAGGCTTTCCTCAAACATATTGATTTCAATGTTGTTCGCTGTGCTGTTATTGCAAGTCCTGGTTTCACTAAGGTCTGGGACAAAACCTTGTGTTATTTATTTATTTTATTTCTGATTGCTTTGCTATTATGATTGTTTTAGTTTTCCTTAGGCAGCAACTCATGGAAAGAAGTTTACAGCATTCATCTTTTTACACGATATGTGTTACATTTGGCTTTGTTATCATTGTTTTTTCTTTCATCTGTTTCAGGACCAATTTCATCGTCATCTTTTGTTGGAGGCAGAAAGAAGACAACTAAGACCAATTATTGAGAATAAGTCGCGAATAATTCTTGTTCACACAAGCTCTGGATATAAGTATGTTTGCTTTCACCTTTAGTTTTTACTCTGCCAACTGTAATGCACGAAGGAAATTTGCCTCTCATCTGAAAGACTGTATCTAGGGGCTCCATGTTTATGCAGCTAACAGTTTCATTATTTTGGGATGTCTATATTCTGCCTTGAGAACAGTTTCATTATTTTGGGATGTCTATATTCTCTGTCTTGAGAATTTCCTTGGATTGTATTCTTAGTGGACTGCAATTTCTGCTTTTCTTCCCTACCTGCTTACATTGCATAGAGTAACTATTTTAAAAAATGTAGCATAGAATATATTAGTCTATGCATTAAGAACACTAGAATTGGATGCACTGATAATTTTTTTAACTGATGCTATTTCATTCTGGATCTTTGTGTAACTTGACTATATTTTGATACAGGCATAGTTTGAGAGAAGTTTTGGATGCCCCAAATGTCATGAACATGATAAAGGACACCAAAGCAGCCCAAGAGGTGTTGTAGAATCCGAACTTGGCTAAGAATTTTATTTTTACTCACTGATTGTTTCTTGGTTTACTTATTTCTTTTGACAGCAGTTTTTTTTTTCTCCATTTCCCCAATTCTAACAGGTCCGAGCTCTCAAGGATTTCTTCAGCATGCTTTCAAATGTGAGGTTCTAACTTAGAAATGTATGGGGGTGTGTATGTGTGTGTTTCCACATTTTTGGTTATATATCGTGGTCAGAAAGACTTAATAATACTGTGATTTATGTTAATCTGTATTTTTGGGCTTCAAGAGAATGTAAGTCAAAATGTGGTTCATCTTTTAATATATGGTGAAAGTGAGGGTTAATTATGAAGCAGAGCCAGATAGCAGCGACTAGAGTGACTTAATGATGGGTTGTGAGTTAATTTGTGGTTTTGGCCTTTTGATGGCCATTAAGCAGCTGCAAGTTAGTGAACTGGCTGCTGGAAGTTCATACAACAACCAATATATAATTGCAATAAATAGATTGTTTTCCTTTGATAGTTAGAATTGAAAATTAGGTAATCTATTAGGGTTTAAAAAGTTACAAATGAAAGGATAATATATTGGGTCAAGAAGCAGCACAAACGAGTCATAATGGATGTTCAAGGTGTCACCAATAGTTACCAAACAGACACGCATGAATGCATGCACACACATGCGCATGGCTGCAATTGTACACAACTTAAATGTCTGCCCATATCAATTAGTTGAGGGAAATGGGATGTGCTGGCCAGATAAACATTGGCCTGATTGCTTTTCTTAAAACTTAGTTGCCTTCTTTCTGTCTATGTTCTTGTGTTATAATTGGATGAGTTTTGTTATAAAGGATCCGGCTCGTGCATGCTATGGACCCAAACATGTGGAGATTGCCCATGAACGAATGGCTGTTCAAACACTTCTTGTTACAGACGATCTCTTCAGGTTTGTTATTTATATCATATGATCAGCTCAACATGTTTGGAATGTCGTATAGATTAAATGAAATGTGGTAGCACATAAGTATATTTTCATCTCGTGTGGTTTTTCTGCCAATGCTCTCTCAAATTAACTGTGAGATTGATTAGAAGCACACAAGTGCTTTTTCCCCCTCAAATTGCTATACATTTCAGTTTATTTACTTGCTGAAAGCATCACAAATGTTTCATGTTGCGTATTCAACAAGCACTGATGGATAATTGTACAAAGTTTTCGTCAGAAATTGCTGTACATATCAAGATATATGTCTTTACTAGCGTAGTAGGGGATAAAATGTATTGAATCTTTTACTTTGCATATGCTTAAGAAATTAACTTACCATTACCTCTATCATTGGATAGCTTTTGTGGAACTTATTAGTGACTTAGAGGGTTAGAAGTATTATTCAATATTTTCTGTCAATTCTTAGGACCTCTCTCTCTCTCTCTCTCTCACGTCCATCCACTCACAGATTATTGTCAGTTTGTTGTGGTTGAAATTTCTGGAGTAGAGGCTTGATATGATTTAGTTTACTTTTTCTTGTTGACTTGGCATTCAGGAATTCTGATGTAGTTACAAGGCAAAAGTATGTCAATTTGGTCAACTCAGTAAAGGATTCAGGGGGCACTGCTCACATTTTTTCGTCTATGCACGTGTCAGGAGAACGTGAGTACTAGTTTGCTGCTTTTGGCCTCTGTTGTTCTATTATATTCTGAAGTCACCTTACTTATTTTTGCATCATATACAGAATTGGCACAGCTGACTGGTATTGCAGCAATCCTTCGTTTCCCTCTTCCAGATCTGGAAGACATCGAAATGTAAGTGACCATTTTGTGCATGTGCAAATGGCATTCACATCATTTTCTGGCATCAAAATTTTCATAAATTATAATCTGCCAACTCTGTCTCTTGGATACCTGAAGTTAAAGGATGAGTTTCAGGGACAAAATCGCTCCATAATGAACCTGATGTACCAATTTGAGCCGTACAATATTTCTACCTTTCTATTTTTTGGTTCTATGTATGATATTATCAGTATTTTAAACTGTATCATATCCCGACATTGAGTGATCGAATTTTCTTCTGAGTGATGACATTTATGTAAATTTTTTCCTCTTAGATGTGATCAAACTTTGATATACCTTTAAATGCAATTTATAGAAGCAAGCATGTTGATATTCTTTTCGGGATGAGATTAAAAAAAATATATCCTAAAGAATGCCTTTTGCAATTGTCCTTTGCTGTAGCATCAAAGACTAATTTTTTTTTTCTTTTGGAGATAAAACAACATAAATGGAAGAAATCTAGAAATGGTTTGACCATGCTAACAGAAACTTTCATTGCTTTACCAGGCTATGCCAACACATGACTTTGCTACTAAGATAGAAATATCAGACAGAAAAGGTAAAATTTAACTTCAAAGCAGAAACAAGAAAAATAGTAGTGTCTTGACTCCGTGAGCAAGCTGTTGCTCCTGTTAAGCTTCTGCAACAACCGCTGATTCCCGCAGCTTCAGCTGAATACCGCCACCACCATTGGGACCCATCAACTTGCTTACGATTTGTTTCTCCATATTTGTTCACCAGGTTTCGAACGCGGAAAAGCCAATGAAGTACCATGCAATCCACCACCTTTCTCAACACGATCTTCCAACCTCAACCTCTCCAAGATCACCTTGCTTCACTTTTCCTGGCTTTATTTGAGATTCCCTTACCATGGTCTGCAATCTCATCAGTCATCAGTGGCTGTCAGTGTCACTATAGCGTTAGCAATGTTATCTTCATCCGTATAAACAATTTTGTCATTGAACTCCAAAAAAAGCTCCGGAACTGAAGTTGGAGATTTTGCAGCCTCATTATGAAAGGCACCCTGGTAAATATGCTCTGCCACATTGGAAGGTTAATGTCAGCAAGAGATTCAAGAACACTTGACTTGCCAGAATGGATCCCCAACGACAATAATGGTGGCAGGCTGAATCCGTTCTTTCATAACCATGAGATTCGTGAGCCTGTCCACAACATCTAGGTGGCGACAAATCCGATCATTGTAAGATGATACAACAGGTGCACTTGTTTCCACTTGTTGTGAAAGAAGTAGCAGTGCAAGTCAGACTACGTGGCTAATTAAGAGCCAGCTTTCAATTAAGTTTTTAATCGGCTCAAAATTGATGATGTGAAAAAAAAATTTCTGATAAGCTTAAGTTTAACAGTAGATATATTGATTTTATATATAACATAAAAATGTTGGTAATATCCCGATAAATGAGAGGGAGAGAGGGAGAACATTCTGCTTCTTTTCGAGGGAACAATACTCGGGCAGAGGAAAAGACTAGGATAAAATTTTTTAAATGAAGTTGATGAAATTTTTTTGTTAAAAATGATTAAATAAAAATAAAAATAAAAATAAATAAATTAAAATATCTTGTTATATAAATTAAATGTGCATAATTAAAAATTTTTTAATAAATTTTAATATATTTTTTAGATAAATATTTTTAATAAAAATATTAATAAAATTTTTATGATTGAATAAATATTGAATACATTTAAAGTATAAATAATTTTTTTAACAAATTTCTTTTTATATATTATTGATTTTCATATTAATTTCTATTAATCTATTGATTTAAAATTTTTGTTAAAATTTTTACTTAAAAACTTAATATAAATTTTGTTCCAATTAGATACACTTCAAGTTTAAATAGTTAGCAACGTATCACACAAATTTCATTGACCAAACTGAAAGTGTTGAACCCTATTGTGCGGTAGTATGAATTTTTTTTTCCAAAATAACTCCAAAAGTAGTTTAAAAATTCTGGATTTGAATAATTTTCAAAATATTTATGAAAATTTATGATAACTAATGGAATCGGAATTCGAATAATTGCGTGTAATCAATGGAGTGATAAACTATTAACCTTTTTGTTAATTTTTAATTTGAATATTCAACAATCGATTATTTCTCTCGATCACCATAAAATTTTTCATAACTATTTTTAAAAGAATTAAAAAAAAAAAAGCCAATACTTTCCAATAAAACCAACTGAAGGGTGATGATGGTTTTGGCATTAGTGAAGTCAAATATGGAAAAAATCTAAAACAATTAATAAATTGCGATATAAAAAAAAGAAAAGAAAAACCTTGGGGTCTTCAGTTTGAATTTTTTTCCAAATATGAGATTAATTGGACACCTATTTAAGAGTGCAAAAAAGCCAGAATACGAGCAAGAAACCATCAATTATCAAATCGTAGAGATCAGAAATTAGTTTTCATAATTTTTATAAGCAAATAAGCAAACAAGCAATAGGAAGAATGAGGTTTGCCTTTGCCTATCTGCTTGTAGTTCTAATTATAGGCTTTGTTATTTGTCCAACCAATGCCAGACCTCACCATACTCAACAGCTGAATTTCGTGGTTTTGCCTAAGACAGCAACTCTTCTTCCTTCGGGGCTTGGCAAGGGGATCAATCATGATCCTACTTCACTTCCTCATTCAAGAAAAGCTGGTAGTGGTTTGAATTTTGAGGTACTTCCAAAGGAAGGGCCTGTTCCACCTTCTGCTCCTGGCAATGGTGGAAATCGTATCCCTTCACCTCCTTCAACGAAAGCTGGTCATGGTTTGAGTTTTGGGGTACTTCCTAAGGGCGGGCCTGTTCCACCGTCTGCGCCTGGTAATGGTGGAAATCGTATTCCTTCACCTCATTCAACCGAAGCTGGTCGTGTTTTGAACTTTGGGGTGCTTCCAAAGGGAGGTCCTGTTCCACCTTCTGGTCCTGGTAATGGTGGAAATCGTATTCCTTCACCTCCTTCAACGAAAGCAACGAAAGCTGGTCATGGTTTGAGTTTTGGGGTACTTCCTAAGGGCGGGCCTGTTCCACCGTCTGCGCCTGGTAATGGCGGAAATCGTATTCCTTCACCTCATTCAACCGAAGCTGGTCGTGGTTTGAACCTTGGGGTGCTTCCAAAGGGAGGTCCTGTTCCACCTTCTGGTCCTGGTAATGGTGGAAATCGCATTCCTTCACCTCCTTCAACGAAAGCTGGTCATGGTTCGAGTTTTGGGATACTTCCTAAGGGCGGGCCTGTTCCACCGTCTGCGCCTGGTAATGGCGGAAATCGTATTCCTTCATCTTATTCAACCGAAGCTGCTCGTGGTTTGAACTTTGGGGTGCTCCCAAAGGGAGGTCCTGTTCCACCTTTTGCACCTGGTAATGATGGAAATCCTTTTCCTTCACCTCCTTCAACGAAAGCTGGTCATGGTTTGAGTTTTGGGGTACTTCCTAAGGGCGGGCCTGTTCCACCGTCTGCGCCTGGTAATGGTGGAAATCGTATTCCTTCACCTCATTCAACCGAAGCTGGTCGTGTTTTGAACTTTGGGTTGCTTCCAAAGGGAGGTCCTGTTCCACCTTCTGGTCCTGGTAATGGTGGAAATCGTATTCCTTCACCTCCTTCAACGAAAGCTGGTCATGGTTTGAGTTTGGGGTACTTCCTAAGGGCGGGCCTGCTCCACGTCTGAGCCTGGTAAATGGCGGAAATCGTATTCCTTCACCTCATTCAACCGAAGCTGGTCGTGTTTTGAACTTTGGGGTGCTTCCAAAGGGAGGTCCTGTTCCACCTTCTGGTCCTGGTAATGGTGGAAATCGCATTCCTTCACCTCCTTCAACGAAAGCTGGTCATGGTTTGAGATTTGGGGTACTTCCTAAGGGCGGGCCTGTTCCACCGTCTGCGCCTGGTAATGGAGGAAATCGTATTCCTTCACCTCATTCAACCGAAGCTGCTCGTGTTTTGAACTTTGGGGTGCTTCCAAAGGGAGGTCCTGTTCCACCTTCTGGTCCTGGTAATGGTGGAAATCGTATTCCTTCACCTCCTTCAACGAAAGCTGGTCATGGTTTGAGTTTTGGGGTACTTCCTAAGGGCGGGCCTGCTCCACCGTCTGCGCCTGGTAATGGCGGAAATCGTATTCCTTCACCTCATTCAACCGAAGCTGGTCGTGGTTTGAACCTTGGGGTGCTTCCAAAGGGAGGTCCTGTTCCACCTTCTGGTCCTGGTAATGGTGGAAATCGCATTCCTTCACCTCCTTCAACGAAAGCTGGTCATGGTTTGAGTTTTGGGGTACTTCCTAAGGGCGGGCCTGTTCTAACGTCTGGGCCTGGTAATGGAGGAAATCGTATTCCTTCATCTCATTCAACCGAAGCTGCTCGTGGTTTGAACTTTGGGGTGCTCCCAAAGGGAGGTCCTGTTCCACCTTTTGCACCTGGTAATGATGGAAATCCTTTTCCTTCACCTCATTCTACCCAAGCTGGTGGTGGTTTAAACTTTGGGGTACTACCAAAGGGAGGTCCTGTTCCACCATCAGCGCCTGGTAATGGTGGAAATCATATTCCTTCACCTCATTCAACCGAAGCAGGTCGTGGTTTAAACTTTGGGGTACTACCAAAAGGAGGGCCTGTTCCACCATCTGCGCCTGGTAATGGCGGAAATCGTATTCCTTCACCTCATTCAACCAAAGCTGGCCATGGTTTGAACTTCGGAATGCTAGCAAAGGGAGGACTTGTTCCACCATCTGCGCCTGGCAATGGTGGAAATCGTATTCCTTCACCGTCCCATGCAAATCAAGCTCGTCTTCCAAGTTTGGCACATAAATCCCAACTGCTTGCCAAGGGTAGCCATACATACATGCTTCAAGACTTGGCCATGAAGGCCTTTTCTACGGATTAAAAAAAGGCCAAACAACTTGTCGGTTATTAGCCAAAAATATGTTAATACTATTTTAATGAATAATAAAAATATATTTGCTTTTATGATTCAGCCAAAATTAAAGGCTTCTTATTATCATCATGAAAAATATATTTACAAAGCTTCTTAGAATTCAATCGCTCTTTATAATACTTTCAGTTCGACATAAAATGGAAGTGAACTTCCAAGCTGCCATGCATTTGATATTTTCTTCATCTGACGATTACCTTCGGGCTTCAGGCCTTTGCATACATTTTGATAATGCTTTTTATCGATATTTTTGTTATTTGCTCAAAATGTGATCCAAATATGAATGTAATTTACCATGTGACACTTATCCAAATGACATGTATATTAATAGATGGGGGTTTAAAACAAATTCAAAAAGTCCAAAACGATATTTAAAGTTGCAAATAGATAAAAATATGTAATTTTAAGGGTTTATATTTAATGGATTGATAGTATGATTAAGTTTAAAGCATTTAAATCAACTCCAAATTTTTTTCTTCTTATTACAATATTATTAGTCTGCTATTCATGCGATACACAAATTATTTTTATTTTATTAAAATGTAAATAAAAATATAAATTAATATTATTTTTAAATAATAAGATCATAAAAAAAATTATATATATTTTAACTCTAAATATCAAATTTATATTTAAAATATATGCAAAAAATTTGATTTCATCTTTATCATTTATTATATTTATTTTAAATTTTAAAAAATTAATTTAAAAAAAATCTATTTAATCTTGATTGCAATTAAAGAATTCTTTTACAAATTTAAAATTATAAATGTAATGTGTTACATCAGTTTTTTATTTTTTCAATTTGTAACATTTAAAAAAATGTTCTATTACTATTCTAATTTATTTTTTGTTTATAACATTTTTTTAGGTTTATTTTATTATTATTGTAATTTATTTCTCATGAAAAATAATTTTTTTTCAAAATTTTTTCACATATCTCCTAGTATTCTTCATATTTTGTATAGTAATTCATTTAAGATTACAAAAGTGAAAGTATGTTAATATCTTTTTATTATTTAACTCGTCATTCAATGATTTATATTTTTATTTTTAAAAAAGAAATAATTTATTTTTATTTGATATAATTGCAACGGTATAAATATTACTATAAACAAAAATATCCAAAAGAAAAATATATCATTTGCTTCTTGTTATTTTCAAAAAGCTTATTTTTTAATGTTAAGTAAATATATATGGATTATATATATATAAAATTTAAAGATTTAAATATCATTTTGAAAAAAAAAATATATATATTTATATTAAATAAGTGTAATTAATTCGTGCATTACATGTATCTTCTTAATCTAATTTAAAAAATAAATTAAAAAACCCATAATAAAAGAAAATATATTAAAAAACGTTGGAAGCGCCTGGGAAAAGTGTTGGCAAAGAAAAAAGAATCGGTGTGCTCGGTGTGCTCCAGTTGGAAATAAGAGTTTTTCGTGCACAATCGTGCCAATCGTTCTAGTTTATTTCTTAGGATAGTGTTTTAGTTTATTTTGATGCATCAAACTAATAATTGTAGCAAATATATGATGAAAAGCTGCATATAAGCGGAAATTTTTGTGAACAACTGTCTAAAAATTTTAAGAAAAAAAATGTACGTTTCGTGTGCATTAACTTCTGTTCTTCATCACTGTAAAAACTTCACAGAGGCAATTAAGCTTAACCAATTTGCATAAAAAAAAAGTTCGTACATTTATAAATAAAAAGAAGGGTACGTTATTAAAGTTAATTATTAGGTGCTTTGATTTTATGGGGAGATGTAATGATACCATACCATTGGTGATGGAAATTTGATTCTCGAAGGTCGCCATAGGGAAGGAGACATAAAAGCTGAAACATACTAATAGGAACGGGATAGAACTGATTCAGCTCTTGCTGTTGCTTCCCTGCCAACAGATTTGCTTCAATTGTGACTTTCATTTTGTAACATAGAAAGAGAAAAAGAAACAAATAAAAGTGGAGAATAATGAAAAAAAAAAAATTGATGTTAGGGAATTATTTATAAATTATGAAGAGATTAAATTTGTTTTTTTTTTTAAATAATAAAAGGTTATCATGAAATTTATTAAGATAAAATTATGTTTGATATTTTTAAATTTTAAAAGATATATATATATATCTAAATTATTAAAAAAAATTATTTTAAAAAAACATATTATTGCCTTGATTATTGTAAAAAAAAAAAAGTAGTGCATATTTATCATAAAATTTTGATGAATGTTTTAAAAATAAATTATTTAATTTCTATGCTTGTTTTGACCATTCTTGAGGTCATTTTCTCTTTCTGGTTCAATAATCTCTATTTTATATTCATCTAATTTTCTTTTGTTTTCATAACTCAGTAAGAGCTCATGTATAAACTTTGATTTAGATTAATCAAAAATCATCTTTAATTAAATCACATTTTATGCGAGTGTAATTCAACTCAATTTATATTAGTTTTATTTGTTTGGTTTATCTATTACTAATTTTTAGTATGAATATATACTATATTGAAAATATTTGATTGTATTTATAATTTTTTCTTGGAATACAACCTTTAAGATACATCTAAAGTAGAGGTGCTCATAGTTGGATTGAACTAGGTTTGAGTTAAGCTTATATATGATATTAATAACTTATATACTTATTCATATTCAGTTTGATCCGAAATTTTAGGTTTCATAATTTTCTTAAATTTGGGTTGAATTAAAAAAAATATATTTCAAACTTACTAATTGAACTTAATTTATATAAAAAATTAAAAATTATATATATGTTAATTAATTTATATATAATTCACATATATATAAAAATAAAAAATAAGTTTAATAAAGTATATATATATTTTATTTTTAATATATATTAATTAATTTATATATAATTTACGTATATATAAAAATAAAAAATTATATATATGAATTCGAGTCGGGCTAAATCGAACATGAGTTGTAAAATTTTTTCCAAAGTTATGAGCTTAAAAATTATACCCAAGCCTACTTAACGGGTTTTAATATTTTGCTCAAACCCTTTCAAAACTTGAGTGTGCTTTCAGGTTTGAACAGGTAATTTAAAGAGGTTTAATCTAAAAGTATATTTGATAGAAAAAAATGGTTTTTTCAATTGAAAGAAAGACTTTGAATAATTAAAAAATTTTAAAATAAATATATTTTAAAAAGATTTGGATAACCAATGATTATATATATTTATTTAATTCATAAATAAAAAATAAGAATTCATTGAACTAATCTAAATAATTTCTTATAAAAAATAATTTTATCTATTTAATTATTTTAAATCTAAATTGATTTTTCATTTAAATTTTAAAAGCTTTGAATAATTCAATAATTTTTTAAATATATATTTTTTGATAAATATTTTAAATTAGGAAATTTATTATCTATCATTTTAAAGAGAAATTTAAGAATGTTGTTACGTGTTTAAAAAAAACTGTTTACATAAACATTTATATCAATAAATCTTATCTTATAACTATAAGAAACGACATTTAATTTATTTATAGTGTATGAAATGCATACATTATTTGTACATCAAATATAAATCAATTAATGTAACACTTAAAAGTTTAAGCCCTTCAAAAGTAATTGATTCTTTTTGTGACCATATAGTTTATGCTGGTGATCCTTGCTTTTTCATCTTTCTCAAATTTGACTATAAGATAAAAAAAAGTGCAAACATTCATATTTACATAAAAATAAGCTAATTCAAAGACAAAAAATGCAATAGAAATACATTTAATTTAATTTTTTTTTTAAATCCTCTCTAATTGAGTTAAGTAGATCGAGATAGAAGGATTAAGGGTAGATTAAAATTTTAAAAAAAATAATGAGTTAAAATGCCAACTAAATTCGTGCTTCATGGCATTTACCTGCTTTTTGATTCTGCTTCTATGCTCCTATTTGATGTGTGGAAAGGTTTTTCCTTTTTCAACGAATGTGTGGAAAGGTATACTAATTTACAATTTAAGAATTGTTTTTTATTGATATTTTTTAATTTATTTTTAGAAAAATGAATAAAAAGAAAAATCTAAAAATTAATAGAAATCAAAAGTCAAATAGAAATAATACCAGTTAAAATTTAAATTTTTAACTTGAAAGATTTTGTTTTGGAAGTTTAATTTGATATGGATAAAGTGAAACTTAAATTAATGGTTAAAATTTAAATTTTCATTTTGATCTTTACTGATTACTCGTTTCTCTTTTGATATTTAAAGTTACCTTGACACCTCTTGCAATTATATTATTAACTAATCAAATCATATATATAAATAAGATATAGTAAGAATTTATCCTTAAGTATATATTTTTTGAAATTTAAATTTTTAATACCAAATTAAAAGATAAAATCTTTATATTTAAATTTTTGAAATATTCAAAATTTTTAAACTTATTTTGCAAAGCCTAATCAAAGTTAAACGATTATAAAGATATATAGATTCTTTATCAAAAATTACTTTAATTTGTTAAATATCAATGAAATTTCTTTAAATAATGATATTCCAATTCAAAACTTATAATTAGATTACATTTATATTTGTTAAAAAATAAATTTTTGTAAAATTATATTAAAGGGACTAAAATTTCGTGTAAGTATACAAACCACTTGTATAATTTAATAACTGATTTTATCCATCCAAATTGTCATGTCAACAAAGTTAATAATTACATCAACAAAATCAATGTCTACATCATTAAGTCAATGGGCATGTCAACATTTTTAACAACAAAAAATTTGATAATTGATTTTATTCATTTAAGTTATTGTATTAGCAAAGTTAATGATTATGTCAACAAAGTAAATGTCCATGTTATTAAGATTAAAGGCCACATCAATATTTTTAACAACAAAAAATTTGATAACTAATTTTATCCGTCAAAGTTATCATATCAACAAAGTTAATGACTATGTCAACAAAGTAACAAAGTCAATGTCCACGTCATTAAGATCAATGGTCATATCAATATTTTTAATTGTACAAAATTTGATAACAGATTTTATCTATCCAAGTTGTCATCTCAACAAAGTTAATGATTACATCAACAAAGTCAATGTCTACATCATTAAGTCAATGGCCACATCAACATTTTTAATAGCAAGAATTTGATGAAATTAATGATTGGACTAAAATTATTAAATCAAAATAGTATGGGCATTAAATTTATATGAATTACATATAGGGATTAAATTCTAAATTTTGACAGAGTATAGGGACATCTTACATAATTTAACTATAAAAAAATCAATGAAAAGAGCATAATTTTTTTATCATTATTCTAAGTGCATTAATTCAACTATAATTTTTTTTACTATATTTTAATACTTATCCAATCATAACAAATAATTATAAAAGGATCTATCAGTCATAAATGTGCAATTCATATAAAATTTTGATTAATCTCACATATCTTTAAATTATGATTGATTAATAATAGTGACATAATGTAATACTTGTATAAATAACAAAAGAATTATTTTAAATATTTTTTATAAGTAGAGGGACTTTTTTAATAAAGAATAAGAAATACATAGGGCTTAATAATAAATAACCCAACTTTTAATAGGGTTAACATAAACTAGTTGTTTGGCACATAACTGATCAAAATAAAAGAAAATGCTTATTTCTGATCTCTTCCTTATACAGAACAAGTAAGTTGAACGATTTTAGTTGAAAGTTAAGAATGAAATCTACAAAGAGATTTTTCTTCTAAAGGTAAGTAAATATCTTTCTTCAATTTTATAAAAATAGTTTTTGATTCTTGAGTCTTAAAGTTTAACTTGTAATTGCAAAATTTAAAAACTTTAGGAAATTCATTATCACTCCTCAAGACTGGTTTGAGCAAATCAATTAGACTTTATTTTGTTGATAATGACGTGTTAAGAAGGTTTAGTAATGTGATTTTATGATTATAAAAATAGAAAATAGAAAATGGATGGGGTTAGGAAAGAAAATTTTTATTTTGTATGAACTATGATACTTGTAATAATGGATTAAAACAAAATTTTGTATTAAGAGATAAAATATTACTATGATTATTATATACTATTGAAAAACTTGTTGGATTTACTTTCGAATGAAACAAAAAAAAGTCTATTCCGAGCTTTCCATGAAGAGTTGTCTAATTTTTACTTAAAAATATGTAGGCTACCTAGTAGCAGTAGAGAGAAATTACAAAAATTCTCCTAATTTTAATACAATGAAATATGAATTGAGCCATAGATGTTTGAAAAGGATGTTAAGTTACTTTCCAACAAAACAAGCAAAACTAAATTCTGAGACTTCTATGAATAAATATTTAATTTTTATTAAAAGGTATACATGTTGTCAGGCAGTAACATATGACAGGGATTAAAAAATTATTATAATTAATTTACAAAGAATTATGAGGTGGGCCATATATGGTTCGAAAGTTTATTAAGTCTGGTTTCTAATGAACTAAAAATATCTTAATTTCGATTGTATATTTTAAGATAGGATTGTTTTAGTGAAAAGAGTTCAGGCTACCAATATTAATTAACTGAGTTAACTCTTGTATAATTTAGTTGTTTTTAATATAAATGATTTCAAAAAGGGTTGATTAATTTACGATATATTGAAATGACATTAAATATGCTGTTACTTATTTTAGAGGAAAAATTAAGTAATGGAATTGAAAGGAGATAAATAAAATTTCACACACTTTGCTTGTTTTTGAATTTATGTTTGTATGTATATTTCTAAATGAGTGAAATTTTATTTCTTTATTTTTTATGCATGAAAAGAGAATCAAGCATATGGTTATTTTGCGTTTTGCTATATAAATGATGGATCATGTTTTTGAATGAAATGAGAAATTGATTTATATTTAAAAAATGATTTTATAATAGTTACAAATTTATATCTTTAGGTAGTGAGATTGTCGACATAAAAATTAATTCTACGGTCTTGGCTAACAGGTTG
Organism: Durio zibethinus; assembly: GCF_002303985.1. The sequence continues at coordinate 6,017,536 of NW_019168004.1, forward strand.
TAATAGTTAGTATAGCTATAATCATATAGTTCTGACTAATGGGTTATAGTAGTTAGCATAAGGCTTTGATTAACAAATTATAATATTAACAATGATCACGATGATGAAATCGTCGATACGATAATTGTCATAACTAGCATAAGGCTTTAATTAACAAATTATAATAATTAGTAATGATCATGAGGATGAAATTGTCGATACGACCATTGTCACAGGATATAGTAATGATCGTAGCTAACAATAAACTAATAATAATAATGATTTATGATAATGAGTTTATAATTTTGAAGATTGATCCATGATTTATATGAAGTATGTATTTGACCATGATTTATGATTTGTAATTGATGAAATGTTTTTATGTGATATCAATCCTTTGCATGTTTACTTAAATATTTTGGAAGCATAATTTAAATGATATTTTTGAATAAGTTATATGTATGTATGAAAAAGATGTTTGATCTAATAAAGTACGTGAGCTTATAATTACTGAATTATAGTTTGTTTTTTCCTTTTTACTTTTCCTTTATAGATAATTAAAATGATAAGTATGCTTAATCTTATGAGAAGCTAAAAGAATTTGGGCATTGGAGACATTATTTGACAAATAAGAGTTTATGAAATAATGTTTTTTGTTGTATTAGTTGACACTAACTTTTTAGAGATGTGTTAAATTAGTTTATAAATATTAAAATTATTTGAGAAAAATATTTTATTTGAAAAATTTTTAATAATTATATAAAATGTTTTCATATTATTTTGAAGTTTTACTTAAAATAATAAGATCACATTGTATCTCGATTTTGAAACGTAACATATAATACGATAATTCAAAACGTAACACATAATGCAATAATTCGAAACGTAACACGTAATAGAATAATTATAGATGACATGTTTCCAACTCTCTTTGGCCCTTTGTAGCTTGCTTTGCTTGTTTTCGAGGTTTGGTACAGGATGTACTCGCTTTATTCTTCTTGTTTTCAGTGCTTTATTCCATTGTGTCCTACCGAAGCTAATGGATTAATAGTGATCTTATTTTTATTGCCAATCTAATATAGGAAATACTAGTTGATGAAAGGAAACAAATAAAAATATGATATAAAATAAGTAAACTATTTAAAATAATCACTTTATGAAACCAACCTAGGAAAAAGATATCCAATGAACTCATCATCATCACTTTAGTAAAAGCTTGTTGCTTCCCACCTTCCAACAATTAGCATATGAGATTTCACCATGAAAATTTTCATCTATAACATCAAGTTTGGCTGAGTCCACTGCTGTCTCCATTTTTTTCCCCTCTCCGGCCAAGCCACAAGAACACCCAAAAAAACGTTAGTTTGTCTAACAGTTTATCACAAAAATGAGTGGGGATGAGCATTCTGATTCAGGGAGCATTGGAGTTGATTATGAAGATTCTCAATCACATACAGAACTTCCTCCTATGGAACAACAAAAGGTGGTAGCAGCACAAGTCCAAGCTCCAATTATTTCATCATACAATGACAAAATCCGACCTTTGATTGATGCCATTGACAGGCTCAGGCTACTTATGGTCATGAAAGAAGGCATACAACTTCCCACAATTGTTGTGGTTGGAGACCAGTCATCAGGGAAGTCTAGTGTTCTTGAATCCTTGGCTGGTGTTAATCTTCCTCGTGGCCAGGGTATTTGCACACGGGTACCCCTCATAATCAGGTTGCAAAAAGATGCAAGGCCAAGGCCAGAGCTTTATTTGGAGTACAATGGCAAAATAGTTCCAGTGGACGAATCCAACATTGCAACAGCCATAAATCTTGCAACTGATGAGGTTGCAGGCCATGGTAAGGGCATATCTAACACCCCACTAACTTTAGTGGTGAAGAAAGGCGAGGTTCCTGATCTTACCATGGTTGATCTGCCTGGAATCACTAGAGTGCCTGTCCATGGTCAGCCTGAAAACATATATGAGCAGATCAGAGATATTATTATGCAGTACATAACACCTAAGGAAAGCATTATCCTCAATGTTTTGTCAGCTACTGTTGATTTTTCTACTTGTGAGTCCATTAGGATGTCACAGCAAGTGGACAAGACTGGTGAGAGAACGCTTGCTGTAGTTACTAAAGCTGATAAGGCCCCAGAAGGCCTTCTTGAGAAGGTTACTGCTGATGATGTGAATATAGGACTTGGTTATGTTTGTGTTAGGAATCGTATTGGTGATGAGTCCTTTGAAGAAGCAAGGAAGGAAGAGGCTAGATTGTTCCAAACTCATCCAAATCTGTCAAGGATTGATAATGCAATTGTGGGTGTTCCAGTATTGGCCCAAAAACTTGTTCAAATTCAGGCAAGTATTATTGCCAGGTGCTTACCGGAGATTGTGAAAAACATTAGTGAAAAGCTGAATGCAAATGTTTCAGAGCTGGGAAAAATGCCCATGGCTTTGACTTCTTTTGCTGATGCCACGCAAGCTTTCATGAGGATTGTTGGAGCAGCTAAAGAATCACTCAGGAAACTTCTTTGGAGAGGGGAATTTGATGAATACCCTGATGACAGCACAAAGCACGGTACTGTTCGCTTGTTTGAAATGCTCAACCTGTTCTCTGATGAGCTTCGCAAGCGCGAGGAAAGTGAACCCAAAAAAGAGTTTTTAACAGAAGAGATCAAGGTTTTGGAAGATGCTAAAGGAATTGAACTACCAAATGTCCTTCCCCGTGAAGCATTCCTTCGTATCCTGCGGATAAAAGTTGAGAAGATATCAAATTTGCCGATTGAATTTACCGAAAAGATTTGGGACTACATAGATGGCGTGGTGATGGCAGTTTTGACGCGCCACTCAGAAATGTATTATATCCTTAGCGTATCCATGAAAAGAGCTGCTTACAATCTTGTTCAAAAGATGAAGGAGCGATCAATCAATCGGGTGAAGGAGATTGTAGAAATGGAGAAGCTGACAGGTTATACTCGTAATCCTGATTACATGAAGGAGTGGACTCAGCTCATGAACCAAGAAAACTCTTTCATCAGTCAAGTAAATACTAGAAACCCCATGTCTTTGCCTTGCAGGATGAATCTTGAAGGCTTTGGGGATATTGAAATTGAACATCTTAGACAGCATTCCAATAATACGTTGCTTGTGCAGCAGGCTTTTGACCTGAAGATGAGAATGACTGCTTATTGGAAGATAGTTCTGGTGAGGTTGGCTGATACAATGGCGTTGCATTGGCAATATAGTGTTCATAATCTTGTGAACAATGACATGGAGGAGATTGTGAAGGAGTTGGTGGGAGCAGATGGGCTTGGGATTGAAAGAATGTTTGTGGAGTCTCCTTCAATGGCTGCAAAGCGTGACAAGCTGCGAAAGAGCATCAAACTGTTGATGGAGTCCAAAGATGTTGTGGCCAAAGTCATGGACAGGATTGCTAGTTATGATGCTTAATATAAATTTCCCATAAATTTAGGTGTGGTTTGCTTAATTGCGTGTTTTAAGTATATGTTTCCTATGTGAGTGACCAAACTTTTTACTGAAGTTATATTAATTTACAGTAATTGTAGCCGCCGGTTTTGTCGGGTCTACTGTTTTAATAATAATAATAGTATTTTTAATAAAAAAATTATTAATAAACAAAAAAAAATCAAAAACAAAAAAGTAAACAAACAAAAAAGACAGAAATCAAGGAGTTGGTACGGCGTCGCTGTCGCCAACCCCTGACCAACTCCCCGACTAGTCTCCCGACCAGCCACCCTACAGCCACCAAACCAACTACCCTACAGTCACCTAAATCCCCCTAATTGAAGCTTCTAAAAATCTCCAGCCATTTCCCCTTTAAGCTATAGAAGAAGCTAGCTGGAACCCCCTTCAATCTCCCTCTCGGAATCCCCTTCAATCTCCCTCTGGAATCCCCATTCAACCCCAGACAGACCCCCATTCCTACACGTAAAAAACTCAATTTCACGCAACCCCCCCAAAGCACCCAAATCAAAAATAGATATACACAAAACAGAAACAAAAAAAAAACAACACAGTGCTTCCCGCAGGAAGGAACCTCAACGCCAAGCTACCTGCAAAAAGGAAGAAATATCAGTTTTTATTCAAAAAAAAAAAGAAAGAGAGAAAAGAAAAGACGAGAGATCCGAAACTTTGAGCCCCGATCTACGTTGATCGGGGCTATTTCCGGTGAAAAGGAGATCAGATCTGGAAAGAGGGCGTCTAAAGGAGTCTTCGGTGACCTTCTGACCATTTTTCGATCACTGGTGACCACCGCCAACGGTGGACCAGGCGACGGCCGGATGACGACCGGCCGAACCCCTCCCCTAGAGCCCTCTCTCTCTCTCGTTTTTTTTCTGAAAACAGGACCAAATGAAGAAAAAAAAAATTTTCAAGTTATTTATAGAAAAAATTAAAAGCAAAACGACGTCGTTTTGGTCATAGGGCGAAAACGATGCCGTTTCAGCCAAGGAGGATCCGCGCGTCAATCCGCGACTCGACTCGGGATTTGCGCACCCGTTTCCCTTATCAGCCTCTGACCGGTCTGATTGGACCGCAATCGAACCGCTCAGACTTAATCGAATCGGTACTGAACCGCCGAACCGTCGGACTGAACCGCCGAACCAAATCGAGAGTTGATCGGATCGTTGACTGGTCCGGTTCAAGTAAAAAAATTTTTTTAAATTATTTTATTAATATTTATGTATGTTAAAATATTTATATTTGTTAGATTAATTGGTGAAATTATGATTAATTTTTTTATGTAATTATGTTATTTTTTAAAATAAACTTTAAAAATAATTATATAAAAATAAATTTAATAATAATACTAAAGTAATAAAAAATGTAGGAAAAGAAAATTTTTATCCGACGATAAGATTCAAAGGTATTTCGAGTAGCGATGCCTACGAAATCTCTAGGTAAGAAGATTTTTTTAAAATACAACCAGTGTATTGGAGTATTTATAAAAAAATTTTCAATACAGTAAAGATTTTCTTTTCTTTAAGTAATAAATAAAAATTGATTAATAAATTAAAAATATAAGTAATAAAAATAGGAAGAAAAGAAATTTAATCCAATGATGGGATTCTAAAAGTATTCCGAATAGAGATGCTTTAAGAAATCTCTAGGTGAGAAGATTTTTTATAAAATATTACCAGCATATTGAAATATTTATAGAAAATCTTCAATATGACTAAATTCTTTTTTTTATTCAAAATTTCAATTAAAAATAAAAAAATTAATAAAAAAATTAATAAAATTTCTAACAAAAGAGAATAAAATGTGTGCATAAACATGATAACATTTTGCATTGCATGCATGATATTTTCTTACGAAAAATAAATTCGAGCCTCCGAAGATGAGATTCTAAGGTATTCCGAGAAGCGATACCTAAGAAATCTTTAGATGAGAAAATTTTTTTCTAATGTTACTAACGTACTGGAACATTTTAAGAATTATTTCAACAAAAAAAGTTTTAATTTATTTTTCTCGAAAATAAATTCTTTTTCCTAATAAATAAAAAAATCAAGGAAATTATTTTTTTGAACACCGAAAATTGGACTATTTTTATCAAAATCAAAGGATAATATATAATTAATTGGTATCGTTTTTAACGGGCGCTGTGGGGGTGCTAATCCTTCCCCACACGTAACCGACTCTCGAATCCAGACTGTTGTGCAGACTCTAAAATTATCTTTTTAATAAATTTTAATTAATTTTAAGATTTCAGTAAAATGATATGTTTTAATAGGTGGTCAATCGCACCTAGCCAAAAAAGATTGGTGACGACTCCGTTATTTTTTTATTTTGTTTTAAATTCGTCGGAAGGACACGAAACCGTTACGGCAGTAATACTATGCTTTGGATTTGCAGTTTTTATTTTTTGGCCAGAAAAAAAATCCTAATAAAAGCAAAGCTTGTGGTGACTAAACTAAAGCATTCACAAACATCACTGATCAGAATTAGAAAGAATTTCTCAGTAAACTAGTAAAATCTCCCTCAATTTGTTTTGGAGGTAATAATATTTTTATTTTTAAAAAATATAAATCAATAAATATTTATATTTAATAAGTTTTAAAAATAATTATTATAAATTATAAATATTTTCAAAAATAATATCTAATTCTCTTTATATGTCTTTTTTTTTTTCTAGCTAGGTGACTTGCCTTTTTTTATCAAAAGATCTAAATTTTTTCACTCTATTTTAAAGATATAAATTTATAAAACTAATATATATACTTGATAATTTTTTATTTTTCATAAAAATTAATACTTTTGTTAAAAAAATTTTAAGAATAAAAAACAAAAAAAAAAAAAGAAAATTATACATGAAATCCGTACAAAAAACTATTGATGTGCGAAACCGTATATGTAACAAGCTAGCTTATATATGAACGTGCAAAACCGTATGCTTGTTTTACCTTGCCACCACCGTGTGTCAAAATGGAAGACTGTACCTTGGAATATTAGTGGCATGAATGTTTGAACTATGAGGTGACTAATTAGATCTCTAACAGTTGGAATGGTGGATTTTTGAATTTGCTGATTAGCTTGAAAAATCTGAATAAACTAGTATTATCTTATCAATATTAAGACCAGGTGTACTATAATAATTCATTTCAAAATATTACATTGTCTGTGCCAATAGTTATATGATTTGTTGAAAAAAAATACTAACTTTTTAGTTCTAATAATTAATATTCAATCTCTAATAACTTCAAGCATCACAAAAATACTGTATAACATGTATTCAATTATATAATTATAGGTTTGATTGGGCCGTCCTTCAATTAAATAAAAAGGGTAAGATAACAAGCAACAGAAGCAGCTTGAATTGAAAGGCTTAATCTTATAGCACTACAAGAATAGTCTTTTAGTAAAGGTCAATGTGATTCTTATATAAGTTTTTTCATTAATTATATACGAATGAGAGTAATTACTATATCTATCATTTAGTGAGGGTTAAAAAATCCTCACTCAATTTAATAATTAGTGAAAGTTAATTCCAATTATTACTAAATGTAAAACTTATGTGAAGATCAATTTTGACTTCCACTATATCTTTTACATTTAATGAAGTTTTTTTTTTACTTTCATTTAAAGTTTTTATTTTTAGTGAAGGCTTATATTAATCCTTATTTAAAATTACTTTTACTGAAATTTTGACTTTTATTATGATACTTTACATTATTTAGTGAAAAAATTTTAAATCTTCTCAAAAAATATTTATTTATTTATTTATATTCAATTTGTTATGGACATATATATTTTTTATATTTTTAATTCTTACTTCAAATAATATATATATATATATAAATAATATTTTTCCAAAAAATTATTACATAAAACTAAATAAGCCTCCACATATATAAATTCCAAACAATATACAAATATCTCACGGGCATATTAATTCTTTTTAAGTACTCTAGTTTTTTTTATCTAAAAAGCTTAGACAGATTAACAAGACAACAATCAATACACAATCAAAACCAACAAGAATCCCTTCTTCATATCATTTCCCTCTATTACCACTTCTCAACTCCCACTTAACTCAATTCATTCGAAGCCATTGTTAGGCATTAAGCAAGATTCCACTAAGGTTTACCTACCTGGAGTGCTTCCTTGTATGAAATCCTGCAATTGCAAAAACTAACTAGGAATAAACCAACTTTTGTTTACAAAATCTAACTAAGTTCTAAGCATCATCAATTAATACTCTAACTGTTATAGCACAAATTAGTTTGTAGGAAAAAAAAAGCTAGGTTAAACTATACATTTCATTATTACGTATTTACAAGGTAGACAAGGGTTTGGTGGCAACTCAAATGAAACAAATGAAGAAAAACATAAAATAGGTAGGTTCCAAATATTCTAGAAAACTATCCAATTTTACAGTGCATTAAAGCAAGAAGAAAAGAAAAGTGAGCAAAACAACATTACAAGAAATAATGAAAACATGCAGTATTGAAAACATTGAAAGCTTAGACCAGACAATTTACTAGAATGTTAGATTTTCTTAAACTTGCTTTAATGTTAGAAAAAAAGCAACATAATGGATGTTAAATTCTTCACACAAGGGACTAAAATGGTATTAGCATGTTATATCAAAATACAAAATTATTAAGAGTAAAAACAAATGCAACATTATGCATTCATCAAGTACATGCAATAGAATCAACTAAACATGAAATAATGCCAATATGCCATGTATGGCTAATCAGGCTAATTTATCAAGGATTTCAAAGTTACCTTTAGCTGCAAACAAGACACAAAAATTGGTTGCAAATTCATCAAAAAGATATATGACAAATCAAGTGTTGTTAAATTCGAAAGCCAGTGTAAAGTATCATAACGTATAGATCCGTTGACCTATCGCTAGACATAGATTAGAGAAGTCGCCACCAATCTTTTTTGGTTAGGTGTGATTGGTCACCTGAAATATATTTTGGTTTGCAAAATAGATATTAAGTTCAGGAGTCGGTTATATATGGGGAATGTTGTAGCACCTCCATAACGTCCATCCAAAGGATGGTATCAATTTAATTTCAAATTATCCAAGCCTTGATCATTTTTATGATTTATCAAATAATTTAATATTAAAAATTAATCGTAAAATTGTCCTAATAGTTTGGTAGCAATTTAAGATAATTTTTTTATCTCAGGAGTATTTATAAAGACTAGTGTCTCATTCTAAAGAAGCTTTATGGTCGGATTGATTTATTTTATTGTAGAAAATTAGTAAAGTCTCCTAATAGTTTGGTAGGACTTTGAAGTAATCGTCCAATAGTTTAAAGGATAAAAAATATTTTTGTCTATTTGAATTTTTTTTGTATTGAAAGGGTTTTTTATTATTTTTTTATTTCGAAAACTTTATTTGAAAAGATTTTTTTTATTTGAAAAGATTTTTTTTATTTATAAGAATATATTTTTACTTTTAGAAACAAAATGGTAGAAATAATATCTTTTTTTTTAAATAAAGCCAAAAAAATAATATATAAAAAATAATAACAAAAAATAAAATGGGTTAAAAATAAAATAAAATGAAATGAAATCAAAAAATAAAAATAAAATAAAAAAACCTGCGATCAGGTTAGGTCAAAGTGTAGGTCAACATGCAGGTCGCCGGGTCTGCATGCAGATCTTGGCTTATCCAAAATAGTGTCGTTCTGGGTTACTATATAAGCAACCTCCAACGCTTTTGCTTTAGAATTCCCTCTATTCTTTCTCTCTCTAGACCGAAAAGCTTGACCTTATCTCTAGAATTCTTCAAGCAATCCACCGAAAACTAAAAATTTCACTGGTTTCTGAAAAAGTCACAAAAAAATTCAATCGAAAACTGAAAATCCATCGGTTTCTGGAAATTTGATCGAAATATGCTCAAAAAATTCAACCGGTCACCAAAAACATTGTTGAAAAATTCAACTTGTCAAAAAATTTTGTAGAAAAATTCAAAGTTCTTCCTAAACCCAGAAAAACCCAGAAAAATTCAAGAAAATCTAGGAAAAATCTAGAAAACCTCCCAGATAGCTTTGAATCTTCCCTGAAGCCCCCTAAAATCTTAAACTTAACCCTAGACACTTAAATTTCAACTCGAAACTGCAAATCAAACCCTTGATCCCAACACTAAAAATCCAGAAACCTTTATTGCCAGAATTTTTTAGACTTTTTTTCTTTCAAAATTTTTGTGAGTTCGTTTTTTGTAGAATCAATCCAATTTATAAGTATTCTTAAGAATAATTTTAGAAAATGGACAGAATCAATCCCAGGCTTGAATCATGGGATTGCATTCTGTCTAGTGTGATCTTTGTGTTTAAAATTTCAACTGATCACATTGATATGATTTTGTGTTTGACCAAGAGATTCTGATTCTGATTCCTCTTTTCCATTCACGTGCAAATTGGAACAAAAAAGGAAAGAAGAAAAGAAAAAAATATAAATATAAAATATAAATATAAAAAATATAATATAATATAATATAATATAATAACAATATAATAAAATAATAATAATAAATAAATAATAGTATACTATATTATAATATATACTATAATAACAAAATATAAAAAAGACTGGCCTAATTAGGCTTGGATATAAATGGGCCTAATTGGGCCTTGACACCAATGGGCCTAATTAGGCTCGAACATAAATGGGTGTTTACAATTATCCTTTTTTGCATATCTTTATTAGACAAGGATGTTGCAAAGACCTAGACATTCATTTTATTCAAGTCGAATCAAGTACAATCTGTTAATCCAAAAAATAATTTAGATTGAGCCAAGATCGGGTGATCAAAACGAAATCACAAGTCAAGATGAAACGACCAGGACCGAGTTGAGGTCAATAATAAATGACTAAGACGAAATCATAAATTATAAAAAATGATCTGAACTGAGCCAAATTAGGTGACAAAGACGAAACCATGAGTCATAAATGAGCGATCAGGACTGAGTCGATGTTAAAAGTAAATGATCGAGATGAAACCATGAATCATAAGAAATGATCTGGACTGAGCCAAGATTAAGTGACCAAGATGAAACCATGAGTCAAAATAAAATGACTAGGACTAAGTCGAGATTAAAAATAAACGATCAGGACAAAGCCATGAATCATAAGAAATGATCTGGACTGAGTTAAGATCAAGTGATCAAGATGAAACACGAATCAAAATAAAGTGACTAGGACCGAGTGGAGGTCAAAAATAAATGATCGGGATGAAGCCACGAATCATAAGAAATGATCTAGACTGAGCTAAGATCAAGTGATCGGGACGAAACTATGAGTAAAAAATGAGCGGTTAGGATCGAGTTGAGATCGAAAATAAATGATCGGGATAAAACCACAAATCATAAGAAATGATTTGAACTGAGCCAAAATCAAGTGACCAAATAGTGTAAGTGCATGTCCTATTTAAAATGCAAATGAAACATTAATTATGGTACTAAGGCTTCTGTATTCTCATTTCTGCACACCTTTGACAAAAAAATCATCCTTCATTATCCTGAATGTTTATCTTCATCTCAATAAAAGCCATGGAAGTCAATTTTTTTCTCTCTTTCTTTTTGAAGCGTTCATCCTTTGTCTTTATTTCCTTTAATTTTTTAAGGCAACACACAACTTCTTATGACTTTGTTCAGTTATTAATCATTATCCTAATTTCAAAGCATAGGATGCAAATTATGCACTTCTTCCATTCATGGCAAGGTATAAAGAGAAAGGACAGATATATTGGCAATGTATAAAACTAAAAGAGAATAATAAGATGACTTTCATTTATTTGGATAAACAATAAATTACAAATGATGGTATAAGGATAAAAAAAGAGTGTACAAGAATGGCTATTTGGGGTAACAATGCCCCTAGATAAATGATCAAATAACCATGACAACAAATTTTGGATCTCCTTCAAAAACTCAATTAAAATACGATGCCCTGACACTTCAAAGCTTTTTGAAATTCACCGTCCCAGGTATGTTTTCCCAAATGATGCCATATTCTATCCACCTAAGGTTGCTTTCATTCAATTCTAGTTACTTTTCAAGGTTTTCAACTTGAACCCTTTTTTTTTTATCCAAACTACCCTTTCGGGTTTTCAACTTGAACCTCTTTTTTTAAGTTAAGTTACCCTTTCGAGTTTTCAACTTGAAAACTTTATTTTTTCTTTTCTTTTTTTTTTTAGGGTCAAGCAAAGTAATTTTTCACAGCATGAGAATTAACAAGACTAGAAAGTTAATCTCCATCCATTTTTGATAAAATTAAAGCTCCTCTTGAAAAAGTTCTTTTTACAACATATAGTTCTTTCTAATTCGGGGTCTATTTTCCTCTATCATTATATTTCTTTTCAATAATAATTCTTCTTCATGAAATTGATGAAGTTTAACCTTTTTATCATAAGCCTTCATCATTATCTTTTGATATAAATGGCTATGACAGAGTGCCGTTAATCTATTTTCTTCAATGAAGTTTAATTGTTCATAGCGCTTTTAGACCTATTTAGCTTTTTCTAATCCCACTTCCCTTAAGACTCTTAGGAATGAGATTTTTACTTCTATTGGCAACACAGCTTCCATCTTATAAACTAAAGAAAACTGAGTTGCCCCAGTAGAAGTGTGCATAGATGTTCGATACGCATGTAGGGCAAAAAGTAATTTTTCATGCCAATCTTTGTATGTTTTAGTCATCTTTTTCATAATCTTTTTGATGTTCTTATTTACAACTTTCACTACCTCATTCATTTTAATTTTTTGCATTATCTAAGATGATTCTTTTTGGGAGCCTATATTTGTAAATTATTTCTCTTTTGATGAATTTGTAGACCACTGATCTAGTCACAGTTGTGAAAGAGATGACTTTGACCCATTTAATAAAGTAATCAATCATCATAAAAATGAATCTATTCCCATTTGAGGCTTTTGGTGTGATGGGACCAATGACATCCATTCTCCACATAGAAAATGGCCAAAATGATGCTATAATATGTAAAACACTAGGTGGAATATAGATCTTATCAGCATAAATCTGACATTTGTCACATTTTTGAGCATAATCAATACAATCTTTTTTCATTATCAATTAGTAATATCTAGCTCGTATGAACTGTCTTGCCATCATATGTCCATTTGTATTGCTCTATATATGCCATTGTGAACTTCTTCAATAATTTTTTTGGCCTCCGAGGCATCTACACAATGTAATAATACTTGGTTCTTACCTTGTTTGTACATAATTTCTCTATCTAAAAAAAATCCTATAACCAACCTTCTCAAAATTCTTTTATCATTTTTTGTTGCTGGATCTGGGTACTGCTGATTCTTTAGATATCGCATAATATTATGGTACCAAAAGTGGCCATCCTTTTCCCCTTTCAAGTTAGCATAATGTACTAGCACATCCTTGATATCTAATTTGACTAAATTTCAGTAGTATCACCAATCTGTACCATTTCGACCAAGGTAGCCAAAGTATCTGCAATCTGATTTTTTTTATGAAGTAAGTGCTCAAACTAAATTACTTTAAATTGTTTACATAGCTCTAAGATGTATTTGTAATAAAGAATAAGTTTTGAATCCCTTGTTTTCCATTTACCTTTTAATTGATAAATGACTAAAACTGAGTCCTTGAACACCTTTAATATTTAGATTTTTTTATCTAAAGCAGTATACAGCCCCATGACACAAGCCTCATATTTAACTACATTATTGGTACAGTAAAATTTAATCTTACTATAATAGTGTAATAATGTTCTGTTAGAGATATTAAAACTGCTCTAATCCCATGTTTTATGGCATTGACAGCCCTATCGAAATACATCTTTCATATTTCTTCCTTATCATCAGCATCTTATTCTAACTTTGAGATGGCCATCACTTTCTTATATGAAAAATCAAGCTTTATGGGCTCATAATCGTTGGCAGCCCTATCTGTCAAAAATTCAATAATGACACATCTTTTGAATGCTTTTTGGCTCACATACACTATGTCATATTCAGAAAGCATCATCTACCATCTTGTGATTCTTTCTAATAGTGATGGTTTCTTGAAAATGTATTTGATGGGATCTAATTTAGCTATGAGCCAAGTCATATGGTAAAGCATATCTTGCTTGAGTATTTTAGCTACCAAGCTAAAGCACAATACATTTTCTTTAGTGATGAATACTTGGACTCATACTTTGTGAATTTCTTACTCAGGTAATAAATAATTTTTTTATTATTATTAGATTCATCTTATTGGCCCAGCACGCATCTCATTGATCCTTTATATGCCACCATGTATAGAATCAATACTTTTTTTCGAAACAAGAGGTACTAATATTGAAAGATTTGATAAGTACTATTTAATCTTATCAAAAGCTTCTTAACATTGTTTATTCCATTTCCTAGGATTATTTTTTTAAAGGAGTTTGAAAATGGGATGCATTTAAGAGTAAGTTGAGAAATGAACTGGGAAGTATAGTTCAATCTGCCTAAGAAGCCTCGAACTTACTTTTGTGTGCTTAGAGAAGATAAATTCTGAATGGCTTGAATTTTGTCCAGGTCAACTTTTATTCCTCTTTCATTGACTATAAATCCTAGTAACTTTCTTGACCTGGTTTTAAATATACATTTAGCTAGATTCGGTTTGAGCTGAAATTTTCTCAACCTTTCAAATAATTTTATGAGATTGACCACATGATCTTCTCTTTTTCAAGACTTGGTAATCATATTATCCACATATACTTCAATCTCTTTATGCATCATATCATGGAAAAAGGTTACCATAGCTCTTTGATACATTGCTTCGATATTTTTTAGTTTGAAAGCCATGACTTTGTAGCAAAATATTTCCTACATAGTGATAAATATGGTCTTTTCCATATTAGTGGTGCCATCTTTATCTAATTATAATAAAAAAAAACTATCCATAAAAGAAAACATTGAATGTCGGGCTATATTGTCCACTAGTGTATCTATGTGTGATAAAAGAAAATTATCTTTTAGACTAACTTTATTTAGATCTCGATAGTCTACACACATTCGTACGTTTTCATCCTTTTTGGGAATATGTATTATATTAGCTATCCATTCGGGATATTTAACCACTTGCAAAAAGCTTACGTTAAATTACTTTTTAACTTTCTTTTTAAATTTTAGCAACATCTCCAGTTTCATTCTTTTTAGCTTTTGTTGCATCGATTTGTATTTTGGCTTCAATGGTAGCCTATGCTATACTATTTTAGTGCTCAGTCCAAGCATATCTTGGTAGGACCAGGCAAATACATCCACAAAGTCCTGGAGTCAATCTTCTAACTGTTGTCGGTCAACAATTGAGAATGAAGTACCAATTTGACTTTTTTTTTTATTTTCGGTATCACCCAAATTGATCAGTTTAACAACTTCTTGATGAGGCTAATAGATTTATCTTCCTATTTAATTAGCCTTATTAAATCCAAAGATAATGTATTCTTTAAAATCTTTTTCAGTATCGAGTTTATCGATATTAATTTAATTTTCAAAATTAAACCCTGGATCATTGTCATGATTGCCTTCGCATTCATTTAGGGACCCGAAAGTTAATAGAATAGGAAATATTGGCAAGAAACTTTGATGGGGTAATGAATGGAATGGAAAAACTGAACAAAATGCATGCTCTTATTTTTATTAACATAATGAAAAATAAAAGGCCCAAACATAAGAGTTCATCCCAATGCTTTTAGGCATAAGCAATTAGCTATGTGATTACATTGAAGAAAAAAAATAATAAACTTCTAGATGACCTTTCAATTCTGTAATTCATATCCCAATGGGTAGGGGTAAACCAAAGCTTTCTTATTTTGACTTTCATTATCCACCATATGAATGGATAGTTTAGTGAAAAACTTCCTCCCATTTTTGGTTCTTTTTTTGTGTCATCTTCAACTCTTTAATGCATGTATCCTCTAAGAATGAAAGTTTCATTCAAATGGAGAATGATCATTTATTTTTTTTTACCCTTTTGTTGTTGTTCTGCCATCCTTCTATCTCATAAACCAATCTAGTTCTGTAATTGTAATCCTCAATTTTAGGAATCTCTCTTATCTCTTCAAGGCTTTTACCTAGGCTGAACCTGATACTCTAACCTTTGTTAACCATCTGATTGATCACAATCTAGCTAAATTTAAACCCTTCACCCACTGCATTAACAAGTTCAAAAGATTGATAAGAGCACTCCAATGATTTTTCTGCTACTTTCATATATGGAGCATTTATGGGTTAGGTCACCAGGAAATCTTTTTCCCTAGCTATGATCACTAATTGTCTTTTTACATTGAATTTGATCTTTTGATGCAATAAAGAAGGGATGACATCTACCTTGTGGATCCATGACCTTCCCAATAAGCGACTATATGATAGAGAAATATCTATGACTTGAAATTTTATGTTAAAGATACACGATCCAATCTGTATAGGTAATTCGACATCCTTCAAGACTTCTCGTCTAGTCCCATCAAATGTTCAGACCACCATCTGATTATTTTGGATATGAGATATGTCAAAAGGTAACTTGACTAAAGTGGACATGGGCATAACATTAATAGTTGATCCATTATCAATAAAGACCTTTGCTACTATATGGCTTTTACATTTGACAATTATGTGCAATGCCTTAGTGCTCTTTTTACCCTCAAGTAAAATCTCATCATCGTTAAAAGAGATGTAATGTGGCACCACTATATTCCCTGTCAAGTGATTCACATACTCCACAAATACATTATGGGACACATAAACTTAATTCAATACCTTTAAGAAGGCATTACGATGTGATTCAGAGTTTAGAAGAAGTCATAGTAAGGAAATTTTGGCTAGCATCTTATTTAGTTGCTCCATTATAAAATATTTACTATGCTTGACTAGCTTTAAAAACTCACAAGCTTTTTTTTTAGGTACAAACTTTAAGGTATCTTTCTCTGAAATCTTTGGTTCAATCTATTTTTTTTTTTTCCAAAGTTATTGGAGTGTAACATCTTTCACTTCTAGTTATGCCTTTTACACCTATTATATGGGTAGTTTTAGCTTTTGGCATATCTTTTTACTACCCATGAGTCATTATTTCACACTCATATCTTTAGAGCACTGCTTTGTTTCTTTATAAGAAAATTGGCATGAAACTTTGAAAGTTACTGGTTTGAGAACAAATTTATTTTCAACTGATTGTGGCTTCTCCTTACAACATATAGTGATAAGTTTTGGCACTGACCTATCTATCATAGCCACCCTAAAGTCTTTTGAGGCCTTTAACTCTTCATATAACTCTATTTAGTAAGAGTATATCAACTTTTGAACTTCACTACAAAATTGCTTGCAGATGTCAATTGAATATCCTAGTGCCTTGTTATGCTACTTACATATTTGATTTAGGATGCATCTTCCCACATATGGTTGTATCAGTCTAACTTTATATAAGGCATCATACAACTTGCTAAATGGCATTTTAAGCTTCTCTACTCTATTTTTCACATGTTTTTCACCTGCATCCAAAACATTAATTATATGACTGGGTAGAGAATTCCCGCTAACATTGGATGCTAAACTTCCATTAGTATCCAAGCTTATCAACCCTTCATTGATTAAACTTTGTACCCTATGCTTGAAAGGGACACAATTCTTAGTAGAGTGTTCTATTACTCTAAAACGATAGTCACAGTGAACATTGAAATCATACCATTTAAGGTAAAGAGGTTCAAGCTGTTTAATAGGGATGGAAGCAATTAGGTGGTTTTTGTAGAGTTTTTGATATAACTCCATATAGCTTATGGGTATAGGATCAAAAGTGGGTTTTTCCCTAGTTTGTGATTTTTTAGCATTACTTGCAGTGTTGACTGGGTAAGCAAGGGATCTTGGTGAAGATGGATAAAATGGTCGAATGGTTGATTGGTAAAAAGATGTAAAAGTATGGTTCATCGTGTGGTGGTATGTAAGATAGGTAGGCCAAGAGTAGTTTTTGAATTATTATCCTTCAAGACTCATAGCTTGAGTCTCGCTCTCTTTCTTTTTAGGTATTTTTTTGAAAGACTCATCTCCTTCGAGCTTACCATTTTTTATGGTATTTTCGATGATCTTTTTTTAAATCACCATATCAATAAAGTTTTTAGTCACGTTTCTAAGCATGGTAGTTTTTTTTTTTCTGTTAAAAGAGGTTTACCTAAGCAGCCATATCCTGTCACCTTTGGGCATATTGCTTGAAAGATTTGGATGCCTTCTTTTCTATTACTTATAGGGAAAGATGTTCAAGAGCCATGTCAATGATATGGCTGTACTGATTAATAAAAAATCTAGTTAGGTTTTTTTTATGTTTTTATATGGGTCTTGTCTAATTGAACATACCATTTAATTGCAAACTCAATCAAGCTATCTTGAAACATATGCATTAACAGCTTTTCATTACTAGCATATGTCACCATTTTACGACAGTATATAATGATATATGTGATGGGACACTTAGTATCATCATACTTTTCAAACTTTAGTACTTTGAATTTAGGTGGAATCATCACGTCTGGTACTAAGCAAAGTCCCACTACATCTATAGATCCATAAAAATCAATTTCTTTTATAGCTCTCAATCTTTTCTCAAGCCTGTTCATAGCCTTATTAGTTTTAAAACTCTCTAAGGGCATAGCTATATGTAGCTTCTCTTTCTCCTTTAGTTCATTTACAGTAGGGAGTTGAATGGGTTCAGCTATCTTTTCAGCATGAACATGATTATTATAACTTTGGACGTTCTCATAATTGGGTGCATAAGTCATCTTCGGGTAATTATACTTTGAAAAAGTTACCTGTTGAGGTTAGAATATTGGGGCTGTTTGACTATCTTATAGACCAAAACCTAGATGATATGTTGATTCAGTAGCTTTTTATGAAGTATCTTCTTCCATCAATTTTTCTTTATTTACCTTTTTCAGGCTTTTAAAATCCTATTCAACTTTTTTTCTAGTGCTTGTTGAGCTTTTTCTATCCTTTCAAGATGACTTGCATTATCTTGCTCTGTTTTCTTGGCTTTAGCTCGAATATTATATGGATGTTAGCTATTCTTGCACCTTAGTACCATAATTAAAGATTCAATGATGATGTTATAATAATGAATGAATGAGTGTGATGTAAATGCATGAAAAAAAACTATTTGCCTCTTTAAAAAAATTCAACAAAATAAAACTTTCATTTATACCATAAGAGTCTATTTTACATCAAATTTAATATTGTCTCTCTATAAAAATACCTAACTTGCTCATATTGATCTTTAGCCTTCTCAATGAAGTTTAGCAACCTCTGTCCATGCTCTTCTACTGGTGTAACCGAAGCTCTCAGTGTCTCAACCTTTTCTACCATCTCGTCTACTTTGACCACGGCCTTGCTTATCTGAGCTTTGAGGTATTTTATGTATCTTTATCTTTTCAACCCTTCTCTTTTGTCACACCACACCTGATAGGATGACTCTCTGTGCCTTTTTGTAAGGGTTCTGACATAATTTTTTATTCATTCAACTTCAATGTCAAAGTTAAAATGTAATATGCAAGCATTTAATTCTCTTACTTAACCTCCACAAAGTCATCTTCTATTTGGGCATGCTTTTTTTCCAACTCTTCATTCTTATAAGCAAAATCTGTGTTATTTATTTCTTTGGCCTGCACCTGTATGCACAACCTTTTATGTTCTTGTCGCAGCTCTTTCAACTCATTAAGGGTATCATCTTTTTCTCTAATAACTTTTTAGGCCTTGCTGTATTCCTTGAAAATCCTATGGACTTAGATTTCTAATTTTTTACTTTATTTTACCATTAGTCTTTTTTTCCTCTAACTTCAAAATTTATTGCTTTAGTTTCTCCTTCTCCATTTCATGCTATAACTTTGAAAGCTTATTATCTGACTCTTAACCCACTAGCAAGTAATGATCCTGAGGCATAAATGTAATCTTTGACCTCTCTTATTTTTCTAAATCAGATACCCTTGAGTGACTCTATTAGAAAATAGCCCTGGGCTAACTCTCTTGGGCTTTTTTCAAGCATTAATCATACTATCAATCTTTTGAAAAGTTTTAAGCTCTTCATATGAATAGTTAAACTAACTGAGTTTGTAGGTCATATGAGTAAACTGTTCGACTTCATGCTATCTCCTTACCATCAATGGTGCATAACTTGTTGACCCCCATAGACCTAAAAGTGAGACCTCTGTCTTATCTTTACATTTATACAATATAGGCTTCTTATTCATCCACGAAGCTAACCATTTTACCTTACCATCTGCGAGCCCTTACAGTAGACTCTTTCATTCTTTTTGAGTCTTTGCTTCTGGCCAAATGCTCTAATAGAACTCCTTAATTAAACTTCAAGTGTAGAAATAAAGTTTGGTAAAAATACTTTTTTTGCATTCGAAATGGCTTTTCATCCATATATATAATAAAAGTATACAGCCCATAAAAAGTGCTTTGTCATTCTGCCTATAAAAATTCAAAGATCTGATGGTTTTTACTAAGATAGCTGGTGAATGATTACACCCTCTTTCAATCTACTCAAATAAATTCACCACTTTTATCTTAATGTGCCCTAAGACCTTGGAAAAAATGACTAACCCATACATGGTTAGTCACCTTGGGAAAAATAACTAACCCATATATGGTTAGAGCAAATGCATTCATTCCCTGATCATCATCTGAATGTTTGATAATGAAATCTCAGAAAATTTCTCATAGGATACCCTTGTGATCTCTTTTCTCTCGAATGAATGAATCTATGACCTCTTTTTTCACTCTTAGAATTTGGCCCAGCTTCCTGCGATTTCCTGATTTATATTTCTTTATGTATATTTTATCTGGATATAGTAGATACATACCCAGTACAGTTGAATAATCCTCTATTATTGGTACTAAATCAACCTTATTAAAGATGAAACATTTGTATGAAAGATTCCAAAACTGTGTCGTTACCTTGATAAGTGAATGGTCAACCTCCACTGACAAAAGATATGTAATATGCCCAAACTTCTCACAAAAAATCTCTTGCCTTAAAAGAGTCATACTATTCCATATATCTAATAAGTTTTTCATCATTATGTTTGAGAAGTAGGCGAACTTCTTCTAATAGTGTAGGGACATGACTAGGTGGTAAACAATCTCCCTTTTCTCGTTGCTTTTTTTTTTTATTCCAACTTTACATCCATAGGTGAATCACATTTGAATAGCATAGATGAGGTGCAAACTTGACGTTCTGTGGAATCCATAAAAGCTTTTGTTGAAATAACATTGGGATAAGAATACTATACAGTCTGTAAACATGGTTATAAATGTGTAAGAAAAGAAATAAAAGAAGACAAAGAGATTAGTTAGTCACTTCAATAAAATATAGAGTAAAAAACACCATATAGTAAGTTAAGATAACAGCATGACCTTGGATTTTAGGTTATCTACAAAGGGTAAGAAGATAAGGCTCTATCTATGGTTGGGCTTTTAAAGTTGACTATATGCAGTTTGGGTTAATTCTAAAAGGTTTCCAAATTACTCTCTACATCACGGTCCATTACATATTAGTAAGGCACCTCAACCCTAACCCATCATAGGCTACAAACGAAAAGGGTTTAAATCTGAGTGGGAGTGTTTTGCAAGCCCATGCGGAGACATAAAATCTCACAAAGGCAGAGGTACTTCACTCTTTCCTAAACGTAGAGTTTGGGTGAAGGGTTTATGTTATGTACATGTAAATGAATGATAGATATATACAATAAGTAGATAGTTAAGCAAATATAAGTAATGAATAAAAAGATAGACAAATGAACGATTAGGCAAGTATACAAAATGGAAGGAAAATAAATAATAAAGCAAATATAAAAAATGAAAGGAACAAAACAATTTTAAATTTATTAAGTGAGGCTTAGATAATAAGAAATCATTTATTAGCTTGACTCTTAATTTTTTCAGCAGAGTCACCAAACTGTTATAATATATAGATCTGTAGACCTACCGCTAGACATGGATTTTGAGGAGTTACCACCAATCTTTTTTGGTTAGGTGTGATTGGCCACCTGAAACATATTCTAGTATGCAAAAATAGATGTTAAGTTCAGGAGTCAGTTATGTATGGGGAATGTTGTAACACCCTCACAACGTCCATCCAAAAGATGATATCAGTTTAATTTCAAATTATCTAAGCCTTAATCATTTTTATGATTTACCAAATAATTTAATATTGAAAATTAATCTTAAAATTGTCCCAATAGTTTGGTAGCAATTTGAGATAATTTTCTCACTTTAAGAGTATTCATAGAGACTAGTGTCCCATTCTGAAGAGACTCTATTGTTGGATTGATTTATTTTATTGTAAAAAAATTAGTAAAGTCTCCCAATAGTTTGGTAGAACTTACTTTAAAGCAGTCCTCAAATAGTTTAAAAGATAAAAATTATTTTTGTTTATTTGAAAAGATTTTTTTTATATTAAAGGGATTTTTTATTATTTTTTATTTCAAAACTTTATTTGAAAAGATTTTTTTATTTATAAGAATATATTTTTTACTTTCAGAAACAAAATGGTAGAAATAATATCTTTTTTTAAAAATAAAGCCAGAAAAATAATATATAAAAAAATAACAACAAAAAATAAAATGGGTTAAAAATAAAATAAAATAAAATAAAATCAAAAAATAAAAATAAAAATAAAATGAAAAAAAAACCTATGATCGAATTAGGTCAAAGCATAGGTCAACACATGGGTCACCGGGTTTGCGCACGGATCCTGGCTTATCCAAAACGATGTCATTTCGAGTTGCTATATAAGCCACCTCTAACGCTTTTGCTTCAAAATCTGTTTTGCTCCATCTCTCTCTAGATCGAGAAACTTTGCCTTCTCTCTAGAATTTTTCAAGCAATCCATCGGAAACTTCAACCAGAAATTGAAATTTTCACCAATTTCTGGAAAAGTCACTAAAAAATTCAACCAAAAACTGAAAACCCATTGATTTTTGGAAAGTTGACTGGAATATGATTGAAAAATTCAATCAGTCATTGAAATTTCGTCGAAAAATTCAAACTCATCAAAAAATTTCATCGAAAAATTCAAAGTTGTTCTTAAACCCAACAAAACCTAGAAAAATTTAAGAAAATCTAGGAAAAATCTAGAAAACTTCCCAGATAGCTCTGAATCTTCCCCCCAGCCCCCTGAAATCTCAAACTTAACCCCAAACACCTAAATTTCAACTCAAAATTGTAAGTCAAACCCTTGATCCCAACATAAAAAATCCAAAAACCCTTATTGCCAAAATTTTTCAGACTCTTTTTCTTTCAAAATTTTTGTGTGTCTATTCTCTATAGAATTAATCCAATTTATAGGTAATCTTAAGAATAATTTTAGGAAACGAATAAAATCAATCTCAGGCTTAAATCCTGGGATTGCATTTTATCTAGCGTGATCTTTGGGTCCAAAATTTTAGTTGATCACATTGATACGATTCTGTGTTTGACCAAGGGATTTTGATCATGATTCCTCTTTTTCCTTCCATATGCAAATTGGAACAAAAAAGGAAAGAAGAAAAGAAAAAAAAAGATTGAAAAAAATAAAAATAAAAAATATAATAAAAATAATATAGTTAAATAATAGTATACTATATTATAATATATACTATAATAACAAAATATAAAAGAGACTAGCCCAATTAAGCCCTGACACAAATGGGCCTAATTGGGTTTGAACATCAATGAGCCTAATTGGGCCCGAACACAAATGTGTTCTACACAAAGAGTAAAAACTATCAAAACCAATACATAGGCATGACATCAATATTAATGACATGATCAGAGAGTCAAAAGTAGTGGTTGCAGATAGGAAATCATTTGAATTGAAAGGCTAATCTCATAGAGTCTCTATTGTGCTTTGTATTTATTATACTTTGAAAGTGTGCTTGGTATATTAGAAAAGTGGAAAGATGGATAGAAAAAAATGAAAAAAAAAAAGTCTGTAACTTTTTTTTTAGAAAAAGAAAAGCCTATAACTTAAATAACTAAGATTTGTGAAGATTTACCTTATATATTTGAAATTCGTATTCATTCAATACAAAGAAACTAAAAGAAAAAAAAATTAAAACCCAGTTAGTTAATTGAATAATATCTATCTTATTTAATTACATGTGCTAAAGTTTAACTTGAAATATGTTGGGTTTTGAATGCCTTTTTAGAAGCAACAACTTACTACTAAACTAAAAGTTGAGAGAATAATGGTGAAACTAAGGCACACAATAATTTACGTGGTTCACCACTTTTGGCTACTTCTACGGGTAAGTATAAAAGGAATTTCACCATGACAAATAATGTAAGAATACAACCACTCTCTATTCTAAGGAGAAAACAATTACACTATCTCAAAGATTAAAAGAAAACACCTCACAAAATTCTCTCTATAAAAGTTCTCTTACAAATGAATAATGGGATTTTTTGTATATTTTTCTCTTCATAAATTAAGCCTATTTATAGGGTCTAAGTCCCCTTCAATTACAACATCCCATGCATCACTTTGACCAATTTTTCTTTGCATGGCCTTTAATTTCAACTAAAATGGTTAGATCATGGACTTTTACTTTAACATTCTCCAACTTAAAGACTATGATTTTAATCATGTCTTCACATCCTTATGATCCATCTTTTCTACCCTTGCCATTTTTATGTTGCTTATGTTTTATTAAGCCATATGAGGATCTACACCACATGTACTTGTCATCGTTGATTAGTTTGGTCAAAGCATCTGTAAGGTTTTCCTTTTTGCAAATCTTTTTTGTATCCATGCTTTTATCTTCTACCACTTCTCAAATGAAATGATATTGAACATCTATTTGCTTTGTTTTGGAATGAAAAGCTGGATTCCTTATGATATGTAAGGCACTCTGACTATCACAATACAAGAGAATTTTCTCTTGTTTGTGCCCGAGTTCCTCCATGAGTTTTCCTATTCAAATTTTTTCTTTACAAGCTTATGCAACTACTATGTATATAGATTTTATTGTGGACAATGCTACAATAGTCTTAAGAAAGTTGTTTTACAATAACAAAATTTTTCAACATTGAATTTGTTTTACTTTTCTTTATTAATTCACAAAGTTTTAATATTTGAATTTTATATGATTGAAAAGCTCATTGAGTCTACTTTTTAATGGATCAAATAAAGTTTTTTTGATACTTTGTAGTTGTCTAAAAATTGCATAAGGGATAATTTTGAAAATTAACTATAATTCATACACAATGAATTAGGTGATGAATTTTGTATGGATAGAAAGCCCTTTAAGTCTAGTTTCAAAATTTTTAAACGTTTTGTGATTTGGATTTATATAACTTAATATATGATAAAATTAGTAAGTAAAGTGCAAAACAAAAGATAATCACCTAGATAGATAGGATTGATCCTTTTAAGGAAGGGATCGATTAATTTTTTTACAAAATGCAAGTTGCTGCTTTTGGTTGAAGAAGGGATCAATCACCTATGTAAGGGATCGATCACCCCCTTGAACCAATTGATCATCTTAAAGAAGAGATTGATCGAGTAATGCTTGCAAGGCATGAATTTGGCTTCCAAAAGTGAACCAATTGATCTTCTCATGGAAGGGATTGGTCAAGTCTTATTTTTCAAGCATGAAATGGGTAGCAAAAGTGAACCAATCAATCCCCTTATGGAAAAGATTGATCAAGTTTGCCTTGGAACAACTCTAATGGCTAATTTCTTTTACTTTCAACGGCTATTTTCTTCTCCAAAGCATCCCCAATGGCTAAATCTTTAATTTCTCTATATATTGATCACTCCAATACACCAAGAAGGTTGATAAATCAAGAAAGAAAGATCAAACAAGTCATATATTCATTCTTTCAAAGAAATCAATAGTTTTAAAACTTTAAAGTCTATATCTTTGTATTTATTATATCCAAATCATTGTTGTTATTCATTAATCAATTTTTTTTGTACTTTATTAGGCAAACACTTAGCCTTTGAGAGGTTTTTTTAGTTTACATTTTTATTAAGTAATTTTGTAATCAAGATGTAAAGTATTCTCTTGAATTTATGGAATTAAGAAGTTGCTACTTAGCCTAGTAAGTAAAATGTGTAAGGTTTCTATCTTAAGCCTTAGAGAGAAAAAGATAGGATTGTAATTTCAATTTAAGATTAGTGGAATGAAACCTTGCTATGGACAACCAAGAAGAAAGGATATAGATGCCTTGTGGAGAAAGATCGAACCTTTATAAATCCTTGTATTTGATTTCTCTATCTCTATCTCTTTACCATGCATTTGGTTTAAGATTATTAATTTATTGTTATTTGCATCATATTTTGATATTGTTTTTAATTTTTTATTCAATTACTTTGAAATCATTGTTTGGGAAGAATTTTGAGAAATCCAATTCACCTCCATCTTTGATCACCATCTCACCTATAAAGCTAACACATATAAAATGATTCCAAAGCAATTAATCTGAGATAAGCCTCAACAATTCAATCCAATTAAAACGCTTATCTTGGCTAAATTAGATCATTCAAATCAAGCATAAAATCAAGCAAATTTGAATTGACTTGAATAAAATTAGGTGTCTAAAATATATATTTAAAACAAAATAATAAAATATATTTTTATATACACCTCCAAATGGGTGCGACAAAGTACCATAAACATGGTTCTAACCTGATCTCTTTTTTTTTTTTAAATCTCGATTCATCTCAACTCAGTCTTAGTTTTAAAAAACTTGTCCTTGTCAAATTAAAATGGACCGAAACCCGTCGTATACAAATTATTTTGACAACTTTATCAACTAGCACTTTTCGCTGCAAAATTTATCTAATAAAAATACAAAAAAATAAAAGGTAAAAAAATCATAATGGAATGCCATATGGACACATTTTTATTTTTTTTATAAATTACTTTTATTAAAAAAAAGGAAAAAAGGAAGAGAAAGTTTATTTAGGTACTATGTGAACATCCTAAATGAGTTACCATTTATTGGGTACATATTGTTTTACCATTCCTATCTATTGACTCTTTTATTATAAAATTTATCTAATTAACAAATTGAAAAAAGTAAATTAGAATGTCAAGTGGACATCTACGTTCTTTTTTTCACAAAATTTAATAAATAAAAATGTAAAAATGTAAAAAAAAGTTTTAAAAAACAAAAAAATGAATAAAATATAAGATGATATGTTGAGACCTCAAATGAGAATTAGACAAAGTTAAAATGAGTCTAATTTATATAATATATAAATCGGTTACATCTTCATTATGTATAAATATAGTATTTTTATTAAATTAAGATATTAAATAATAATTTTATTAATATAATATATATATAATTAAATATAAAAATATAATTTAATATATATAATCAAGGCAACATAGAACACCATATACTCGTCTTCTATCCGACCTTGATTTTGGATGACAAAACCTTGATTCAATCCAAAAAAAAAAAAAGCACTTATTTGATCCGAATGAATTGAAATCCATTAAATATAGGATTTTTTATTATCCATAGTTTCATTAATATTTTTCTTAAAAAATTAATTTACATATTACATTTGTTATCGATTATCTGATTAAAAAATATGAAATAGGACGTATATATTATTTTTTTAAATAGATCCAATTAAAAAAGAATTAAATAAAGAAAAAGTAAAAAATTGATGTTAAAGAAAAAATTAAAAAAAAAAATGAGTTGGCACGTAATATCATAATAATAAAATTTTTTGAAAATTTTACATTTTGAATTTTTAAAAAACGTAAAAAAAAAGAAAAAAAATAAAACAAGATGTGATGTTGATATTTCTATTAATATCTATTTTTAAAAATTATCAAATAAAAAGAGAAAAAGTAACGCAAAAAATATATTTTTAATAATAATATTAAATGGCACAACAATGAAAAATTTTAACATATTTATTGAATAAAAAAGAGAAAATTATAAATAGAAAAAAAATTAAAAGTAAAAGCAAAAAAAATTAAATGACTTCACATGTAACATTTCTTTGATATCAAATGAGTCAGTCATTCACAAAAAATGAAATTTAAAAAATTATTTATTAATTAAGTTGCTTTAAAAAAAATTAGTATCAAGTTCCAACAATTAAAAAAATATTAAATATAACAAAATTAAAAAAGACAAATAAAAAATTTAAGAAAAAACAAAGAAAAAGTGAGTCCAAAAAATAATAAAAAATAGGCCTAACGTTTTAAAAATTTGTTAATTAAAAATAGAATTAAAAAATAAAAAATGATCTCACTAAAACATAAAATAATGGGCCTCATTTAAAAATTTTACATAAAATATTTAAAAAGTAAAAAAAAAATTAACATGTTTCACTTAAAAAAAGCAAAACAAAACAAAAAAAAAAGGATGGACGCATGGTCCTAGTGACCATCCGTACATCTGTAAAATTAATATTATAGATTTGTTAATTTATTTAATTTTAAATAAATTTTTATATGTTATATTAATGATAATATCATATTTATCAAAATTATTGGATTGAAATGTAATTTCACCTTATGAATATATATAAATTAATAACAATATCACTGTGAATGCATCTATACAATATATTCAAAAAAAATCCCTTAGATTGTTTTCTTTTGACATCTGTCTGAATTTTAAAATAATTATTTTACTCCTTTAATTAAAATAAAAAAAATGGGATAAAGTTTTAGGAAGAAATAATAAATAAGCAACAAGACTCTGGAAAAGATTAAAAAGTTGGCAAAGCATAAGAGGACCGAAGGAAAGAGACAAAGAACGGTCGGCAACCAAAGGTGTGGCATGAGAAAAAAAGCAGTTGGCTGTTTAATTTTTATTCTTTCACAGCCTCCAATTATTCCCATTGTTTTGCTTTATTCTTCGATTCATTTTTCTTTTTTATGTCTTTTTCTTTTGTTCTTTAATATTTTCATTTTTTTAATTTTCTTGGATTAAGGTTTAATAAATTTGGTTTTTGTTATTTAAAACTAAGCTTCTCTCAAATAATCGAAAAAAAAAAAAACAAAAAAGAGGCAATGAAAATTAGAGAATGTAAATCGAAGGTTTTGTTAAAAGATTTTAAGAACGATGGTTTTAGAGATTGTGGATTGCGAAAAAGTCAATTTGAGTGGTTAAAATAAAAAAAAAAATTGAATTAATTTTTTATATGTATTTTTAAAAATTAATTTTAGGGCTCTCAATAAAGAACTTAATATCTACATACTAAAAGAACTCTTGAAAGAGTATTAGAGAAGAGAAAATATTTAGAGAAATTGGATATATCTAATTAAGTTTCCTAAAATAATTTTATAATTCTAATGAAACCCATAAAAAAATGCAAAAAGAGTTCTTATAACATTTTTTCTAAACTTTTTTTTTTACTATTTTATACTATCTTTTGTTTCATAATTTTGCATCAAAGTTAATTAAGTTCCTTAATGATTGTTTTGTGAAGTGAAAATAAAAATAAGTTTCTTTTTTTTTTTCCTTTAGGTAGTCATATTTTAAAGTCTCTAATGCTATTTTTTTTTTATGATTTCAATTACCATGTTGTGGTGAATTATTAATATAGTTTATCAATCCCAAAAATATAAATCACCATTTTTTTCTTTAGGTAATGATATAAATTCCAAAAATATAATGATCAACGTTTAAATGTATATTAACTTAAATAACTATTGTAGCTACTATTAAAAAATATGCATTTGGTTTTACATTGATGTCTATGAATAATGAAAATTGTTTGCTGTTGAAATATACCATTTACATATATGAATAATGAAAGCTGTTTGTTGTTGAAATATACCGGTGTTTGAGGATATTGATATTCAATTTTAAATACCATGTTTTAGAGATTAAAATGATGTCTTTCTTCAAGGGTCTATGAAACATTTTTCATATCAATTTTATCACAACAAGACATCTACACATGATCTTACTTTCAAGTTAATTTCACCTCCTTTGCTTTTTTATCTTTTATCTTTTTTTTTTTTTTTTGGGTTTCAACTAAAGATCTTTCAAATAATGTTAAAACCATGTGGTATATATATAAATAAAGGTGTGACCTTAAAGGAAAAAAGCAAATTTTTTTACCTTAATCCGATCTAGCATGTTGAATCATTAACTCCTTTAAAGTAGGAGTTGGATGCTACTGGTACCACATTATATCTTTCGATGGCTTTTTTCATTCTTTCTCATATGTTTCAGCAACTGATTATTAAAGTTTAAGCCAAAAGCCTTCACACTATGTTAGGTCTAAAATTTATATATCAACTCTATTTATTTGTAACCTTTAAATTATTACATGGCTCATTTGCTTTGGAACATAAAAATACTTAGGTATCCTCTGCAAATTTATTTATTATTTTCTATTATAAACCTGTTTATATGCTTACTATAAAACGTCTATGTTTATAGTAACATATTATGAAATAATTTCAGATTTTTAATGAAGAGATATTACTGAATATAAAGAATAGGATGATCAGACAAAATAGATTAAACTTTATGCAAATACCAAGATCCGAGCCTATTATTTGCCATTATATAGAATATGGCATGCATGTCTTAATTTGTTATTTTTGTGTTTTCAGTGCTCTTCCATCTTGAAAGAATTGAGATTGAATTATATTAATAATTTTTTAACTTAAAAAAATTTTATATTTTCTAATTTAAGATATATTTTATAAAAAATAGTTTAAGTTTATAAAAAATATATATCCCGCGAAGAAGCGTAGCTATCGCTTTATATATATAACTCAAAAATCATGAATCATACTTTTCTCCACGATAATTTTCGTAATAATTTTCAAATCATATTCTTCAATAACAATTTTCAATCAACAGTAGTAGAATTTGTGGAATGATAAACGTGTTGAAACGTTTCACAAACTACATATTCTCAAATGAAGAACCAACGAGGAATGATCGTTAATTAAATTGGTAAAAACATTGTTCGAACTAGAATTTTAAAGGTTCAAAAACAAAGATGATGAAATAGCATCTGTTATTTGTCTTTCCTTCCTCCAATGGTTTGGTGAAATTGGGAAAAATTGTTCAGTCATTTTCATGAAATGCATGATGCAGATGTACTGAGTGATTGACTCCTTAGTTATATTCTCAAATGAAGAACCAACGAGGAATGATCGTTAGTAAAAACATATTTGGAATTATAGATAGAATTTTAAAGGTTCAAAAACAAAGATGATGGAATAGCATCTGTTATTTGTCTTTCTTTCCTCCAATGGTTGGAGAAATCAGGAAAAGTGGTTGTCAATTTCATGGAATGCACCATGGAGATGTGCTTAGTGAGCAAGCATTGACTTCCTTCGTCTTGAAGTCGTTTTTTTTTTTTCCCAAAAAAACAAACTTCATCATGAAGTTCTCATAAAAAACATTTATTATAATGTAAAAATTATTATTTCCTTAAAAAAATAATTTCGTTGTAAGTGGGAGCCTGAGCCACAAACTAATCCCAAACTTCGTCCTTGTTTTTAAGAAAATCAACCTTTTTTATAGAAGAAAAAAAATAAAGGCAAACTGCGTGATGTCACCACTTTGCATCACTCCTGACGGTACAGGAAATTTCGAATCTACTTCTCTTTGTGAAACATCAAAGAATAATATAAGAAAGAATTATTAGTTTCATATTTTTATCTCAAATCTTCATATTTTTAATATGATATAATTATGATTTGATTGTAATATTTTATAATTTATTTATAAATTAATAGATTTTGTATTTAAATTTATTAAATATAATAATTTTAAATATAATATTATAACACAATACAAAAAAAACGTTATAAAAAATATTTCCTCTCGCCTAATTGATTTGTTTTGTATTAATTTTTACAAAATTTTAAAAAATATTTTCATTTTAATGTATTAATATTAAAATTAAAATTTTTTTTAAAAAATAAAAATTTTATGATTTTGAATGTTAAAAAGTAAAAAAATATATTAAAAAATATTAAATATAAAAAATAAAAGTTTTAAATATTTTAAAAAATAAAACATAATATTTGAATATTTAAAAAAATGAATAAAAAATGAAACTGAAGGAATATACAAAAATGATATAATTTAAAATTTTAATAAAAATTATATATAAATTTAATATTTACTGTATTTACATAAATATTTGAATGAAAAAAAAGGACTAACTATTTGAGTGAAAAAAAAAATAGAAAGTAGGATAAAATGCAAAGAATAATGAACTATTATTTTCCAACCTCTTACTAAGTGGCTTTTTTATATGTCCTGTACATGTAATAATTTTATTAAGATAAATGATATATACCTGATATTTAAAATTTACTTAAACAATTCTCTTTATGTGTATCATATTTCTTAAACTTATCTTTTACTCAGAGGGCATAACAAATTTTATTTATAAATTTATATTAAAATATGAATTTAAATATCCAAAACAAAAGTAATAAAATTTTTAAATTTACATTTTATTTATACACTCTCACCAATCCAACATGTCGTGAAATGCCAAATGCTTGCTTCTTGTATCTTTTTTGTTTTCTTTTCATATTTAACAATATAGATTTTTTATTTAAAAAAAAAAAAAACCAACTAGATTTCTTAAGAGAGCAGGTAAAAGGTACAAATGTGAAGTACTAGGTTTCTGTAACAGGTCAGGCCCTAGCTCCAAACCTAACCCTTCCTTTAGGTCTCGGAAACTAAAAACAAGTGTGAAATAGGGACAAAACACCGTTTCCTAGTATTTTCATCCCTCATTTTTTCACTTCTAGTGTCGTCTGTGGGGGCCATCGTGCTTTGAGCATTACCTTTGAAAAAGCTCCTTTCGATCGGGGCGTTACAATGGAAGAACCTTCAACGAAGCACCAAAAAAACCTCTTTATAAAGCATGGATAGGACTTGGAAAACTTAAAGCTTTCAACTGAACTACTCACTCTCAGTGAAAGCTTGTTGTTGTTGCTGAGTCTTCCTCTTCATTTCACTTTTCTTTCACTTGTCTCAAGCATATATCCTCACAAACGTTTGTTTCTCACTGCTTCTCTTAGGAAAAAATGAGTCTATATGATGAGGATGTTGCTTCAGGGAGCAATGGAGTACTAACAGTAGCCAACGGAACGGCCATCTATGATGATCCTCGATTACTGGGATCACTGTCTCTCACGAGGCAAGATTCGTTCATGGTGCAAGAAGTAGAAGAAGAAGTAACAGTCCAGGCTCCCATTATTTCGGAATACAATCACCAAATTCGACCTTTGCTTGATGCCATTGACAGGCTCAGGCTACTAAACGTCATGAAAGAAGGCATACAACTCCCCACAATTGTTGTAGTTGGGGATCAGTCATCAGGGAAGTCTAGTGTTCTTGAATCACTTGCTGGTATTAGTCTTCCTCGAAGTCAGGGTATTTGTACTAGAGTACCCCTCATAATGAGGCTGCAAAGTCATCGAAGTCCAACGCCAGAGCTTCACTTGGAATACAGTGGCAAGCAAGTTCCTGTAGAGGAATCCCACATCGCAGCAGCCATAAATCTTGCAACTGATGAGATTGCAGGCAATGGTAAGGGCATATCCAACACCCCACTTACTTTAGTGGTGAAAAAGGCTGGGGTTCCGGATCTTACCATGGTTGATCTGCCTGGAATAACTAGAGTGCCTGTTCACGGACAGCCTGAAAATATCTATGAGCAGATCAGAGATACTATCATGGAGTACATTACACCCGAGGAAAGCATTATCCTCAATGTTTTGTCTGCAACTGTGGATTTTTCCACCTGTGAATCCATTAGAATGTCACAGATAGTGGACAAGACCGGTGAGAGAACTATTGCTGTGGTTACCAAGGCTGATAGGGCCCCTGAGGAGCTTCTTGAGAAGGTGAGTGCTGATGATGTTAATATAGGACTTGGTTATGTTTGTGTTAGGAATCGTATTGGTGATGAATCATATGAAGAAGCAAGGAGGGAAGAGGCTAGATTGTTCCAGACTGATCCACATCTGTCTAGGATTGATAAATCAATTGTAGGTGTTCCAGTGTTGGCCCAAAAACTTGTTGAAATTCAGGAAAGAATTATTGCAAGGTGCTTACCTGTGATGGTGAAAACCATTACTGACAAGCTGAATGCAAATGTTTCAGAGCTGGAAAAAATGCCCAAGGTTTTGACCTCTGTTGCAGATGCCCTGACAGCTTTTATGAGGATCATTGGAGCAGCCAAAGAATCCCTCAGGAAACTTCTTTTGAGAGGGGAATTTGATGAATACCCTGATGATCGTACCAAGCATGGTACTGCTCGTTTGGTTGAAATGCTCAACGAGTTCTCTATTGAGCTTCACAACTCTGAGGAAACTGAACCGACAAAAGACTTTTTAGTAGAGGAGATCAAGGTTTTGGAAGATGCTAAAGGAATTGGACTACCAAATTTCCTTCCTCGCAATGCATTCCTTCGTATCCTGCAGAAAAAAGTTGATCACATTTCCATTATGCCCATTGAATTTGCTCAAAATATTTGGAACTACATAGATAAAGTTGTGACCTCTGTTTTGACGCGCCACTCTGAAATATATTACCAGCTTAAAGGATCTACAAAGAGAGCAGCTCATAATCTCGTTGAAAAGATGAGAGAGCAGTCCATCAACAGGGTTAAGGAGATCGTGCAGATGGAGAAGCTAACGGATTATACTTGTAATCCTGATTACATGTCGGAGTGGACTAAGCTCATGACTCAACAAGAAAATTTCATCAGGAATGTAAATTCTATTCTAAACAAGTCGTACGGGACTCCTAGGGTGAGTCTTGAAGGTTTTGGGGATATTGAAGTTGAGCATCTCAGGCAGCATCCCAATGTTATGCAGCAAGCTTTCGACCTGAAGATGAGAATGACTGCATACTGGAAGATTGTTCTGAAAAGGTTGGTTGATTCCATGGCATTGCATTTGCAGTATTCTGTTCATAATCTTGTGAATAATGACATTGAGGAGATTGTGAATGAGATGATGGAGCCAGATGGACGTGGAATTGAAAGGATGTTGGTGGAATCTCCTGCAATTTCTGGAAAGCGAGAGAAGCTGAAAAAGAGCATCAAACTGTTGAAGGAGTCCAAAGATGTGGTGGCCAAGATCATGGACAGGATTGCTGGTTATGATGATTAGGTGCTTAGTATCTTAAGGTTTGCTTTATTTTGTGTTTAATGTGTAATGAACTTATCTAAGTGAAGTTATAATATTTAGTATCTTAAGGTTTGCTTTATTTTGTGTTTAATGTGTGATGAATTTATTTAAGTGAAGTTTATAATACTACCATGCATTATTGCTTTCAATTTATCAAGGATGTTTTTTGTCAAGGAATTGTTACACAACTAAAAAGCAGATAAACTGCAAGAATTTCAATTAGATATGAAAATCCATTAAAAGTAATGCTTGGTGAAAAAAGCAGTGTTCAAGAAATAAGAACTTGAAGCTGAAAAGAGCAACATAATACCAAAAAAATATAAACAATCAAAACAGCAGTTTTTTTTTTTTTTTTTTACTTCTGACCGTCAAAATAGGCTCACACATGTTCCTGTTCCTTTGGTTGTCCGCACTTCACATCAGCCACTATTATTTGGAACAATAAAAAGCATGTTCAGTGTTGTTTCTATGCAATCTCTGGTCCCTTGTATGAATTAGAGTGAAATCACCAATTTAATGTTAGGAAGTAACTAGACTGAAGAATTAGCAGCTTAAAGATGTCAAGCACAGCTACAGTTCGAAATGTATATTCAGTTCACTAATTCAAAGTGTAAGCCCGTCAGGAAATAACAAAATCAATGTCTACATTTTAAAAGGGAAAACAAAAAACATCGTACATGCTTAAAAATGTAATCACAGAAGAAAAATATGACCAAACTACACAGTGCAAATCAATCTTCCATTTAACCCATATATGCTGCTTTTCATATTCATAGATGCTTTTGGAAAAACAAAACTTGCAGCAATATGTTGGTAACTTACCTTGCACATTCCTATGTCACAAAAAGTCTAGTTTGATAAAGCGGTTTCTACTCTGGAACCAAAGGTCAGATGACATGAATCATCAGTAACTATCCATGTGTTTATGAAGTTTCCTAGAAGTGAGACAACTAGCAACTCAGTTACTAATACCCCAAACATTTAGTCCTAAGACTTGACTTTATAATTAATCATCACCCAAATCCTAACGAATCCAATGATATATATATATATATATAACTTGTGAAGACAATAATGGAGGATTATGGCTATTAACAAATTTAGTTACTTTCCATTCTAATGAAGAACATCAAATGAGACTAAAAAAAAATGTAATATTTAGCAACATAAATTTTATATTATGTTGCAAATAGTTTTGCTACAAAAGTATTTGCTACTACTTCTATGCATACTTTTGTAGCCAAAAAGAGTTCATTTGCAATGTCTATCGCAGTATAAAGCCTTTTTATGTTAAAAAAATATGACGCAAATTGTTAATAAGTGTTACAAATAGTAATGTTGCATTAGCAACAATTTTGAATATATTTTTGCTTCAATATGTATTTTTACTAACTGATTGTAACATAAAACCATTTATGCCGCGAAAAAAGATTATTTTATAATATTTATTTAAATTTCTCCAAAAAATATTATTGCTAAAGAACAAATTTCTTAATAGCGCGACTTTCTCAAAGAAATCCTTAGATGAACCTTTCATCCACATTTTGTCAGTTCCTTTTTTTTTTTTTCACTGATAGTTCGATAACCTTCGAAGTGCTCTACCATAATGATGGCAACATCTCTTCTTTTAGTTTCTCCATATATACATTTATATTATCAATTTAAATTTTCTAATTGAAAACCACTTCTCTTTGTATAAATTTTATAAAAAAAAAAAAGCCTCCTCTTCACTAAGAAATCATTGACCAACCGAAGGTTCATGCTCCAAATTTTTATCAACTTGTTCATTTATTTTCATTTTTATTATAAGAAACTTTAGAAATTCGTTAGATGAATATATGATTCCAATAACTTTTAGAGACTCCTTCAAATCAAAATCACTTCCTTCAAATTTTTCATGATATTTTTCATCATTGGAAAATTCATTTAAGTCAAAACCTTTTCTGAGTTATTTCTTCATTGGAAAATTTCATTTAAGCCAACTGGATTTGGATGGTTAGGTGTTTTCACATTGTTTGACAAAAACCATACATGTTTCTTCTTTCTCATTTAATCTCCAAAAGGCCAAAAAAATTCCAAAGAAATAAATTCTCATATAGTTTTTCAACATTGCTGACAAAAAGTTTGGCATGGCTAGGGGCTTCTTTTGGTTACAAATTAATGCGTTGTACTGACATTATTGTTATCATTTCGTCGGTAATTGTCCTTGTCGGTTTGGCCTTATTGCAACTTGTATTTTTGACTTCCTCATTGCTTTCGTCAAAGGTAGCGGCAAGTTAACCTTTACAACATCATTTATAATCAAATTCATCACCCCTTTTCTCAAGATTTTCTTATGTTTCTTTCTAAAAGCAACAAAAAAAGAAAAAGAGAAAGCTACCTTAAAAAAAAAAAAGGCAGATTATGCTGGCTACTTCTCAACCGTTCAACCACTAATTTATGAATTTCGTACGTTGATTTCACACTTTAACACAGTCACCCACTTTCTCGTGGCCCCAGATCCATCAATGCATGTAATTAAAATTAATATTTAAAAGAATAATTTTAACAATTAAAATTAAAACTTAAAAATTTATAATATGATTTTGTCTAAAAAAATGAAGACAAGTTTTAATATGTGAGGAAAGACAAAAGTCCTTAATACCATACGTGTGGTCTAAAAATGAATGGGTTTGCAACATTATTCTCGTAAAAAAAAATCTTTTTTTAAAAAAATGGTAAATGTAAAAAAAAAAACTTTTTTAAAAGAAAATTGAAGTGAAAATATTAAAAATATATTAAAAAAAAGAAGAAGAAAAGAAAAGGAAGAGTTTCTTATTCTGTCTTTCACATGGACAAGCTCTCAAATATTCGTTTCCTTTCTTCTCACCTTCTCTCTCTCTCTTCGCTGCCAACTTTGATTCTCTTTAACCGAAAAACAAAACCCCAAACTCTAACAATTTCTAGCATCTTTCTTTTCAGACAAGTCCCAACCATATCCTTAACCCCAAATCTTTGTCGGAAAATCTTTCCTTTGCAACCCATACAAAACCATATCATAACAAGCTGAAGCCGACAGATAGGGGAAAAAAAGAAGAAGAAAACCGCAAGATCTTAGTGGAAACCCAGTTCAAAACCAATCCCAAAAACGCTAATTTGAAGCTTAAAAAATGGCTAGTTGTCCCCAAAACTCAATCGTATACAACGGCAGCCTCTGTGCCTGCCAAATTGGTCACTTTCTCAATCTTACAGCCAACAGCTGCACTACCTATGGCGGAAGTTCAGACATACAAACTGATTCTGGGATTGATTACTATGCGGTGTCGATCCCTGAGACCATTTTTTCATTTGATTCAATTAAGAAGTTTACTCAGTCTCAAGCTGTGTTCTTGGAAGCTACTCTTGTAATGTTGCTTTCTTGGCTCGTGTTTTGCTTCTTCTTAAGGTTTACAAAGCTTGGTGATGGCAGAAATGTTTGGTTTAAGATTAGATGGTGGATTAGTCGCTTGGATGTTTGCTTTGCTACCAGGCATTGGCTGGTTAGTCCTTTCTGTATACTCTGAGAAATGATTTTTTTTTATGCATTAGAACACGAAAAGGACACCTTCCCTTTCTAAGATTCGAAACCTGAGATGTCTAAGCTGAAAGTTTCAGGTTCTAACTTTTCATGTCGGTCGCAATAACCGATAAGGTTTTTTTTTTTTTTTTTTTTCTTTTTTCAATGCTCCAAATCAATTTGGATGTGTCTAAGGGTGTAAATGATACATTAGTACTCACAAACTACTCGGTTCGATTCGAAAAAAACTCGAATTTGGTTCGATTATTATCGAGTCGAGCTCGAGCTTGAGTAGCTCGACTTATCGATCGAGCCAAATTCGAGTATTTTTATATCTGACTCGAATAGCTCGCGAGTTTAATCGAGCTTTTATATTTAAATATATTTTTATTATTTTAATTAATAAAATATTTCAAGTTCGAGTTCGAGCATGAATAATCCATTTTGTCAAGTATAATATCGAGCTTATTTTTACATATTAATGAGCTTAATAGCGAGCTCGAGTAGCTCGATTATTCGTCATAAAATCGAGTTCGAGCTTGTAAAATATAAATTCGATCGAATTGTGAGTATCGATGAATTGTGAGTCGATCTTCGTAGCTGGAACTTCTCATTTTCGACTCACAGCATGCTCCACCTAGAGTGTTTAGATGTAAGTGGGATTTTTTTGTAGTTAACAAGTATAATATGCGTGAATACATCTAATCTTTAAGTTGGTTGTGATTTAGATTGTTTGAGGTGTCTAGATTCGTTTCTAAGAATTAAAGTCCTCATTAATGTGTTTATATTGAGAAAGTTTTAATTTTTGCGTACTTGGAACTGGTGTGTTATTGTTGAAATTGGTCCATTTTGGCGTCTTACTTAGGAAGGTTGAAAGACAGCATTGTTGCCCGTGTCTAATGTATATGGCAGTGGTATAAGACAAATTTGAATATTATTAAGGAATGATTCTGATTTCTGAAACTAGAATAAAAGTCTGTTAACATCTGTTAACATGTTATTTCATAATGAATGAAATTTTGTATACTTTCTTGATGTATAAACATGGTAATGCGTTAATTTGTATCATCTTTTATTTAGGATGATCAGAAGTTGGTTGTGAAACGGAAAACAGAACTCGGTGGAACTTTCTCGATTGCAAGCTGGATACTTTTCACTGGGTTGTTTGCTGCGTGAGTGAGGATAACTTCCTTTTGTGACTAGCATTTGAATTTCTTGATGCAAACATTTGATTTTCAAATTCTTATGGATGTTTTATTAAGCCCTTTTGACATATGAACGCACATTGACTCATTACCTTCCCCCCTCCATGATTTTTCTTAGGTTGCTTTACCAAATCATAGCAAAGAGAACCATTGAAGTGCATAATGTGAAAGCAACAAATGCACCTGACCTAGCCTCCTTCAGGAATGACATGGAATTTAATATGACCACTGTTTCTAGTATGAGCTGCACAAACTTGCGACGTCCTACTACCATACTTACCGGAAGTTCTGGCTTCATCAATGGCAAAGTTTTTCCTATTTCAATTTTCTAAATTTTTCATGTCACAACACAAGCTTGGGACCAACCATAACTCTCAAGTGCAAGCAATTGCCAACTCAGTCAAGATTATATGTCCATTTCATGCAGTTTGTTGATCTTCCAAACAGTCCTGCAAGTGCTGTAGGTTTTCAGTTCAATGTAACTGCAAAAGATCATACTAGGAGAGGCCATGTGAGTTTTGTTAGTGGAACACTGAAGAATGGAAGTAATTTTGATAACAGCCCAGTTACATTCAGAGGGGTGGACACAAACATATTGATATTCAATTTATTTCCACGCGTATATCGCAGTGCAAATGATCTGAGGCTAATCCAACCTCTCTTTCATGAATTTGTACCGGGGTCAATTTTGCGTGAGACCTCTCAGCTCCGGGCATCTCTTGAGAGCACTAATGATGGACAAATCAACACCACATTAAATGTTAACTATCTTTCTTCCTACATCGTTGAGATTGAAAATAAAAATCTAATAGGTGCTGGTGAGTAATTTGCTTTGCCTGTTTATTTGTGATTCAGTCTTTCCCCAATTTCATCATCTGCTACCAGATAACTTTATGATATCCCCTAGACATCCATGGCATTCAATGCACGGTATCCTTAATGGAAATTTGGAAACATATTTATAAACTTGAAACCATCTGGTAATAAATACTGCTGGAATCAAAAGTGGAATATCAATCAAGATGTTCCATTCTTAAAGCTCTTGCTGAAGATACATCCCTATTTGGGATCTTTGCTCCTTAACAAGTTGGTTCATTTACTGCATGATAGATTTCCATAATAACCAACTTTTCAACTGCCTACAGCTGCGGCTTCTTTATGGAGTTTACTTGCGTATTTGTTGCCTTTGTTTTTGTTTCCTTTTCTTTTAATGATTGTTTAGTCCTTCTGCTTGCCTCAGCCTGTCTATAGTTGTACCGATTGTTACATATCTCCCTAGCAATTTCTTGTAGATATATTGATTAGCTATGTGTTCTTGTGAACAAGGTTTACTAGTATCTTGTCATGCTTGCCCACCTCATTCCAGGAAAATCTGTTTTATTCTGAATAATTTCTTTCAAATTTATGGACAATAGATTCCATCCAAGATGGTATTCTTCCGAGTGAACTGCAATTGTTCGAAGTTTCTTTTTTTATCACTTAATCATCAAAGATTGAGATTTGACACTAATAATATGATGCCATTTTGGTCATTATAATTTCACCTGTTTCAATTTCTTGGGCATCTCATATGGTCATGTCTTGGAGTTATGTTGAACGTCCTTCTTTGTTAAGTGAATTCTTTCTAGGCAGAATTTATGACAACCAACCTCCTGAAATAAAATGCTTTGGAAACTTAAATGTGTTTGATATTTGGGAGGGTTGTAGACTATTTTAGGTGACAGTCTCTGATAGCTCTGTTATTTCTTTAATTATTTTACCAACTTGGCTTACTGGACAGAGTCCTTGATGGGCGCTATTACTATAAGGTTGTACTTTGATTGAATTGGTTTCTAATTAAGGCTTTCACATGCTTTGTTCCTTTTTCAGTCACTCTTTATTCCAGTCAAGGATGGGGTTGCCTTGCCTTACTCTTTGATTTGTAAATTGTAAAGTAATCTGTTAGCAAGGCGAGCTCAATCATTTGTATTGTTCTAGTTTTTTCAGTTCTTTGTGCATGGTCAATCTTGTTTCCTCTAAAGGTTTGTTCTGGAAAGACCAATATTTGAAAGGAAATGCAGTTGTTTTGATAGGTTGACGATGGTTTGTGGACATTTCTTTGTCACGAGTTTGAAACTTACTAGGTTCAATATGTGGCAATTCCTTGCACCTTGGAATCTTACTCTGGTTATTCATATCTTTATCCCATTGTAGTTTTTGAAAAGAATTCCATGCTACTGCTGATAACTTTTAGAAAAAGAATTTTTCAAATTCAAGTCCATGTTTATAGATTTCAGATATTTCTGTGAACTGTAGTAAGGAATCCATGATAAGTTAGTTACCTCTTTCTGAATGATGCATATTCTTTACTCTTGGAGAATCCTTCGGTTCCAGGGAGCATGATAAGACTTTATGACCTATGAGGATCTGGAAAGTTTTGTTCAATGGAATTACTGTGTATTGTTCCACTTTGATGGAGGGACATACTTCATTACTAATTATCTTAATCAGATGCATAATTTTTTATCTTATTCCTTTACATTTGTCTACCTTTTAGGGCCTTGTTTGTTGTTAATTGAGCAAAATTCTTTGGTCTTTCTTTTCCTTTAAAGTTGGCTTCCTTGGTTTCAGTTCTTAGATGAGATAATAAAGATTTTGGGCAAGAAAATTTTGCATTTGTCGAATTAGACTTCATCAGGTGCCAAAGCTAACAAAGCAATTGCTTCTATATAATTGAA
>NW_019168004.1:7366677-7400937 GCF_002303985.1 Durio zibethinus
TGCTCAATCAAGCATATGTGTCTCATAATATATCTATTGAATACATAGAACAACTTGTTGGCAATCTGATAATTTCAAATTATATCTCTTTTAGTGATGAAAAGATTCTTCTTGAAGGTTAAAAAAATACCAAGTCTCTTCATATTACTATGGAATGCAAGAGTCATATAATGGCTACGATTTTAATTGATAATGGCTCATCCATTAATGTTATGCCCATGAATACTTTGGTAAAAGTACTTGTGGATGAATCTTGCATGAAACCTAGTCATATGATAGTTTGAACCTTTGATAAAACCCGAAAAAAGATGGTGAGAGACATAAAAATGCTATTACAAAATGGCCTGTGCACTTTCAACATGAAATTCCAAGTTATGGATATCTCTTCCTCATACAGTTGCTTGTTGGAAAGGTCATGGATTCATATAGTGGGTGCTATTCTATCCTCATTGCATCAAAAGTCAAATTCATTATTGATGAAAATTTGAAATGTGTGGCAGGAGAAGAAGATTTACTGGTAACTCAACCAGTGAATATTTTTTATGTGAAATCAGCAGATGAAGCACTAGAATGTTCTTATAGATCTTTCGAGATTGCTAACGCAACCTATATGGTTGAAGGATCTAAATTATATTTATCACACCTGTCTACGACTATTAAAATGGTCGTTAAGTAGCTTACTAAATGGGATGGCAACCTGAAACTGGACTAGGAAAGAGCCTGTAAAAAATCATAGAACCACTAGCAATATATGATAAAAAAGATAGATTTGGCTTAGGATATAAGCCAACAAAAGGGGACATAATGAAAATGGTGAAAGAAAAAAAAGATAAGAGAATGGTTAATCTTAGGGGATATGAGCTAAAGTCAAAGCTTATGATCATTTCATACCTTTATGATTCTTTTCATTCGAGAGGATATATTTACCTAGATTTGCCTGAAACTCTAATGCAGAATTCGTGAAAGAGTTTTCTGAGCTAACCATTCAAATGGTAGATGACAAAGAAAAGAAGAGGCGAGATGAAGAGCTGTTCGTGCACCCTTGTCTTTTAGATTTTGAGCTAAATAACTAGAGAGTCATAGAGCTACCTGTTATCTTTAAAACTTTTAAAAAAGTAATGTATTGTAAAGCTTTACATCTTTAATTGCTTTTATGAGCATTGGATGATCTTTTATGGTATCTTTATGTTTGTCATTTTAATAAAAAACTTAAAAGATGCATCCGTATTTCTTCTATTGTTTTCATCTTCATTTTGCTTTCCATTTTCTCTTTTCATCATTTTCTTGTCATTTCATTTTTGTGTACCAATATTCTCTTTATTTTATCCTTTGTAGGGTCCCAAATAATGAACACAAATATAATCATGACAATAATCTTGGATTTGATTTGAAAACTTAATTCATGTTGATGAACTTGATAATAAAGAAGATTTGGATAACTACACGCTGCTTTCTGATTTGTTAAAATTAATAGAATAAAAAAATAAACTAATTGAACCCCACCAAGAAATTATCGAGTTAATGAATTTGAGAGACAATGAAAATGAAAAAGAGGTCAAAGTTGGTATATCTCTTTTACTAGCTGAAAGATAAAAGCTAGAATAGTTGTTCCAAGAATATGTGGATATGATCACGTAGACTTACCAAGGTATGCCAGGACTCAGCACTGATATTATAAAGTACAAGTTGCCTTTAAAACTAGAAAGTAAGTCGGTGAAGCAAAAGCTAAGGCATATGAAACTGAAGATGCCGCTGAAAATTAAAGAAGAAGCGAATAAGTAATTTGATGCTGGATTTTTGGAGGTGGTAAAATATCCCGAATGGATAGCCAACATAGTGCCAATTCTTAAAAAGGATGGAAAAGTGAGAATGTGTGTTGATTATCGAGACTAAATAGGGCAAACCCTAAGGATAATTTTTCTCTACCTCACATCGATACTTTAACGGATAGTACTGCTAGGCATTTCATATTTTTCTTTATGGATGGATTCTCAGGCTACAATCAGATTAAGATGGCCCAAGATGATATGGAAAAAACTATATTTGTGACCATGTAGGGGACATTCTAATACAAAATCATGCCTTTTGGGTTGAAAAATGTTGGTGCCACTTATCAAAGAGTAATGCTGACTCTTTTTTATGATATGATGCATAAAGAAATAGAAGTATATGTGGATGATATGATCGTAAAATCTCATAAAAAAGAGGATTATGTAGTTAATCTTAAAACGTTATTTGACAGGTTGAAAAAATTTCAGCTGAAGTTGAATCTTGCTAAATGTACATTTGGTGTTAAATCAAGAAAACTATTGGGCTTTGTGGTT
The DNA here is from genome assembly GCF_002303985.1 of Durio zibethinus. The sequence goes on from NW_019168004.1 coordinate 7,369,002, forward strand.
AGTGAAAGAGAAATTGAAGTAGACTCGGATAAGATACAAGCCATTCAAAACTTATCTCCTCTTTGTACCCAAAAAGAAGTGCAAAGTTTTTTATGAAGATTGAACTATATTGTTCGTTTTATCTTTCAACTCACCTACAAGTGCGATTCTATTTTCAAGCTTATTAGAAAATAGGATCCAGGAGAGTGAAATGACGAATGCCAATAAGCTTTTGATAAGATTAAAGAATACTTGTCAAATCCACCTGTGTTGGTACCACTAATCCTAAGAAAACCTTTGATTTTTTACTTAATAGTGCATGAAAATGCAATGGGATGTGTATTGGGGCAAATAGATAAAACTAACAAGAAAGAACGAGCAATTTACTACTTGAGCAAGAAATTCACTGATTACGAGTCAAAGTATTCATCATTAGAGAAGATATGTTATGCATTGACCTAGATAGTTTGAAGACTTTGATAATACATGCTTTATCATACCATTTGGCTCATAGCAAAGTTGGATCCTATCAAGTATATTTTTGAGATACCTTCATTGACAGAGAGAATAGCAAGGTGGTAAGTTATGCTTTTAGAATGTGATATTATTTATGTAACTCGAAAAGCTATTAAAAGAAGTATGATAGCTGAGTTTCTTATCGATCGTGCAACTGAAGATTATGAGCCAATGAAACTGGATTTTCTTGATGAAGATGTGATGACCATTGAAAAAAATGAACTTGTTAGGAAATCCTAGAGGATATATTTTGATGGAGTTGTTAATGCTTTAAGCCATTGTATTGGGGTAATTTTAATATCTCATGATGACCATTATTATCCACTCATAGCCAGGTTAAATTTCAATTACACAAACAATGTGACTGAACACGAGGCTTGTGTTATGGGTCTATAAGTAGCAATTGAAAAGAAGATCAAAATGTTGGATGTGTTTAGAGATTCAGATCTAGTCATCTATCAGTTACGAGAAGAATGGGAAACAAGAGATTTCAAGTTGATCCGATACCATAAATACATCTTTGAGTTGGTTAAATAATTCAAAGAAGTTCAGTTTGAGCATTTACCTAGAGAGAAAAATCAAATTACTGATGCACTGGCTACTCTAGCTGCAATGATTAAAATAAATGTAAATACTGAAATCTAACCCATCAAGCTGGATGTGAAGGATGAATAAGCACATTGTTCAGGTGTCGAAAAAAAAGTTGATGGAAAGCCATGGTATCATGACCTTATGCAATACTTCAAAAGCCAGCAATACCCAAAACATGCAACAAAAAAATGATAAAAGGACTATCAAAAGGTTGGCTATGAGTTTTTTCCTAGATGAAGATATCATCTATAAAATGGGTCTAGATCAAGTGCTTTTAAGATGTGTGAATACGGTTGAAGCAAAAAAAATTATTGAAAAAATACATAATAGAGTTTGTGGGGCACATACAAATGGTCATATGATGGTTAGGCAAATTATGAAGGCTGACTATTATTGGTTGACAATGAAGAGTGACTGTATTAATTATGCTAAAAGATGCCATAAGTGTCAGATTTATGCTGATAAGATCCATGCTATTCCAACAACATTACATGTTTTGGCTCCTCCGTGGCCATTCTCAATGTGAGGCATGGATGTCATCGGTCCCATCACTCCAAAAGCTTTAAATAGGCATAAATTCATATTTGTGATAATTGATTACTTCACGAAATGGGTAGAAGTTGCATCATATGCTAGTATGACCTGATCTATGGTATGCAAGTTCATAAAAAAAGAAATAATATATAGATATGGGCTGTTAGAGATAATTATTTTTGATAATGCCAAAAACTTAAATAGTAAAATGATGAATAAAGTGCACACTCAATTCAAGATCCATCATCATAATTTAGTACCAGATTGTCCCAAGATGAATGAGGCAGTGGAGGCTGCAAATAAGAATATCAAAAGAATCTTAGAGAAATGATTGATATTTATAAAGATTGACATGAGAAGTTACCTTTTGCTTTGCATGCTTATAGAACATCAATCCGAACATCTACTGGGGCCACCCCGTTCTTTTTGGTATATGGAACAGAAGTTGTGTTACATATTGAATTGGAAATTCCCTCGTTAAGAGTCCTGATGGAGGTAGAATTAGAGGAAGCAGAATGGGTTCAAAATTGCTATGAACAGTTGAACCTCATTAAAGAGAAAAGATTTACAGCACTCTGTCATGGTCAATTATATCAAAAGAGGATGATGAGAGCACATGATAAGAAAATTCACCCTCGTCATTTTAGGGAAAGAGACTTAGTGCTGAAAAAGATCTTTCCAAATCAACATGACAATCGAGAAAATGAACACCAAATTGAGAGGGCCCGTACATGGTGAAAAAGACCTTTTCTAGTGCGACATTGATTTTAACAGAGATGGATAGAGGTGATTTACCTACTCTAATAAATTCAAATACTGTAAAAAAAATATTTTGCTTAAAAAAAGCAAAAAAAAAAGTAAAAAAGAATGATGTATCTAAGCTGAAAACCTAAAAGAGGTGGGTTAGATGCGAAGGAGAAGCATCATCCCATAATACAAAGGCAAGTGTAGTTTGACGAACTCTGAAGAATAAAAAAAGTCATCTGATTTAGTTTTAGAAAAAAAATTGAGAGTATTTGTTCATGATTATCTTATGATCATTCTTTAGACACCTTTATTTTGACTCAAACACTTTTGTTGTCATGCAATTATTATCAGTCTAATGAAATATGCTATATTTCTTTTGGAAATAACGCTTATCCATTCATTTATTCTCATTTGATATTTTTGTTCACTGTACAAATAAGAGAAATATGTGATTGCATTTTATTTATCTTGAACTTAAAATGATGAAAAGAAAAAAAATGAAAGATCTCAGCATTACCTTTTAAAAATTGACACAGGTAGATGAAAAAGGTTGAGAAAAGCATGACAAGACATTGATGTTGCAAGCTTTTGAAAAAGAAAAATATTGTTAAGGAAGAATACAATCATCAGATGTTAAGAACATTAAGGTCATATGGCAATTTGTGAAGAATTCTGATAAAAGAAGCCAAAAAGCGAGAGATTTTGATAACCTTTTTACTACAATGAATAATTTTGATTGCATTACATGCATTGTATTTAGAGCACTCAGTATATGCATCAATGAACAGTTTTAATAAGGATAGAGACTTTCCATTTCCTAATGAAAAACAAGATTTTGATATATGGATGAGGATAATAATCAAACAGAAGATTTCAAAAGAGAAAAATTTACTTGTTCAAAGATGAGAACTCGATTTGGAAAACAAATGAAAATTTTTTTAAAGTTGTTGAGCCTCTGTTGAAAGGAGCTTTTTTTAAGAATTTTTTTAAAGTTGTTAAGCCTCTGCTGAGAGAAGCCTTTTTCAAGATGAGATTTTTAAAGTTGTTGAGCTTTTGCCGAGATGAGCTTTTTTTTCAAGATGAGATTTTTAAAGTTGTTGGGCTTTTACTGAAATGAGCTTTTTTCAAGATGAGATTTTTTTAAAGTTGTTAAGCCTCTATTGAGAAGAGCTTTTTCAAGATAAATTTTAAAGTTATTGTGTCTCTGCTTAGATGAGCTTTTTTCATATGAGATTTTTCAAGTTGTTGAGCCTTTGCTAAGATGAGCTTTTTTCAAGATGAGATTTTTTTAAAGTTATTGAGCCCCTGCTGAGAAGAGCTTCTTCAAGATAAATTTTAAAGTTGTTGAGCCTCTGCTGAGAAGAGCTTGTTTAAGATAAATTTTAAAGTTATTGTGCCTTTACTTAGAGGAACCTTTTTCAGATGAGATTTTTAAAGTTGTTGAGCCTCTGCTAAGATGAGCTTTTTCAAGATAAAATTTTAAAGTTGTTAAGCCTCTGCTGAGAAAAGCTTTTTTTATATGAGATTTTAAAGTTGTTGAGCCTATGCTAAGAGAAGCTTTTTTCAAGATGGATTTTTAAAGTGGTTGAGCCTTTGTTGAGAGGAGCTTTTTTCAAGATAAAATTTTAAAGTTGTTGAGCCTCTGTTGAGAGGAGCTTTTTCAAGATAAAATTTTAAAGCTTTTTCAAGATAAAATTTTAAAGTTGTTGAGCCTCTGCTAAGAGGAAATCTTTTTAAGATGAGAATTTTTAAAGTTGTTGAGCCTTTATTGAGAGGAGCCTTTTTCATGAAAATTTTAAAGTTGTTGAGCTTTTGCCGAGAGGAGCCTTTTTCAGATTTTAAATTTTCAAAAGTTGTCGAGCCTTAAGTGAGAGGAGCATTTTTGATTTGATGAGAAAAACTTTTTGACTAGTTTAAGTTCAAAAAAAAAAGAAAAATCCCTTTAGATTCTGGACAAAATTGTTGTCTTTGTCTTTGCCCTATTCCTAATTCTCAACAATGCACAAAGAGGGGCAACTGTAGACATCAATTTGTCCAAATTTTAATTAATAGTTCTCAGGCTATCGGACCAAGACCTGATTTCAATTCAATTGGCTTCAGGCTCGATTTCAATTCGACTGGGCCTAAAATATGATTTCGATCAGGCTTGAAACCCATTTTGTTCTTTAGGCCTAGCCTTCATTTTATTTTATTTATTTTATTAAATTAAACAAAAATATAAAAAAAAGAGAAAAAAAGAGAAAAATACAAAATACAAAAATGCAAAAACAAAAAACGGGGGCTGATGGTAGTGGTGCCTTGCACAGCACCACTGGCCACCCACTCCTCTGATCACCCATCCCTCTGGTCACCCATACCTTGCAAACCTTATCCACCCCATCAGCACTCCTAAACCACCATGCCCTATCCTTCTAACCTCGTGTCTTACCACTGTCGGATAAGACAAAAGAAATAAAAAGGGTAAGGAGCTCGTGCTTGCATCCCATGTCGAGCTCTATGCCACTCACTCAGGCACATGGCATGGTCGGAGCTCTATAAATAAAGTTCTTGGCTGAACCCAAAAAAAGAGTGGGGGATCTTGTAAAAAAAAAGAAGTTTCTAGAATCAACAAAAAAAATTCCTACCAAAGAAAAACCATTCCAACAAAAATCACAGTCCTCGCCTAATCGACAAGGATCCCAGTGCCAACCAAAACCTGCAAAAACAAAAAATAGTTAGTTTTAGTTAAAAAAAAAAAGGGAGACCGAAACTTTAAAACCCAATTTATGTCAATCAAGGCTGTTTTCGATGAAATAGAGGTCGGATCCGACGAAAAAGGGTTGAAGAGAATGTTTTAATTTTTTTGGGGTATTTTTCGATGACCGACTGACGACCACCAAAGGCTGCTAGACATCGATCGGTCGGCCCCTTACACTTGGGCTAAGAGAGAAGAAAATGGTTTTTTTTTTTTTTCTGAGAGAGAAGAGAATGACTAAAAAAATTTTTTAGACCTTTTTATAGAAACTGAAAAAAGTCAAAACGATGTCGTTTCAATAAAAACCAAAACGATGTTGTTTTAAGCCCTTGAGGATCTGTGCGTCAACCCGTGACCCGACCCTCTGACTCATATCTCCTTCAGCCTCTGACTGGTCCAGCCGAACTAACCCAGATAGAACCAGACCGGCACTGAACCGTTGAATCGACTAAACTGGCGCTGAACAGTCGAATCGAACCATCCCCGAACCGCTAACTCTAGACCAAACCGTCAAACCGATTAGACCCGTGTTGACCAGACCATTGACTGATCCGATTTAGGTAAAAAAAAATTTTTTGAATTTTTTTATACGTTATTTTTATAATATTTATGCATATTAAATTATTTGTATTTGCCAGAATAAATTTTGTTAAAATTTTTATAATTTTGATAATTTTAAAATAAATTATAAAAATAAAAATAAACTTTAAATAATACAAAAATTAAATAAAAATAAGAAAAGAAAAAGTTTGCTTGATAATGAGATTAAAAAGTACTCCAAGTAGTGATACCTACGAAATCTCTAGGTGAAAAGATTTTTTTTAAATACTACTAGTGTATTGGAGTATTTATAAAAAGTTTTCAATACAATAAATTTTTTTTTTCTTTAATAAAAAAATAAAATTAATTAATAAATTAAGAATAGGCAATAAAAAATGAGAAAAAAAAAGAAATTTATCCCCATGATAGAATTCTAAAAATATTCCAACTAGAGATGCTTTAAAATCCCTAGGTGAGAAGATATTTTAAATATTACTAGTGTATTGAAATATTTATAGAAAGCCTTCAATATAATAAAAATTCCTCTTTTTTTCATCTTTTTAAATGAAAAAAATAATAAATAATAATAAAATTAATAAAATTTTCAAATAAAAAAATAAAATGTGTGCATTAACGTATTATCATTTGTATTGCATGCAGACATAAAATTTTTTATGAAAAATAAATTTAAAACTCTGAAGATGAGATTTTAAGGTATTCCGTGAAATGATACCTAAAAAATCTCTTGATGAGAAAGAGTTCTCTCAATGTTACCAACGTATTAGAACATTTTAAAAATTAGTTCAATAAAAATGTTTTAATTTATTTTTTTCGAATAAAATTTGAATAATAAACTTTTTTAAAAAAAATTAAAAAAAGCTAATTTCTAATAAGAAAACAAGAAAATTATTTTTCAAACATCGAAAATAAGATTATTTTTATTAAAATTATAGGATAACACGTAGTTAAGTGGTATCATTTTTAAATGGGCACTGTGGGGGTACTAATCTTTCTCTACACATAATCGACTCCCGAACTCAGACTGTTTTGCAGATTATAAAATTATTTTTTTAATAAATTTTAATTAATTTTAAAATTTTATTGAAAAAATAAATTTTAATAAGTGACCAATCGTACTTAACCAAAAAAAATTGGTGGTGACTCTGTTGTTTTTTATTTGATTTTTAAAATGGTCGGATGAATACAAAAGTATAACGACAACATGTATTACCCACTAAAGATGGCTAAATTTTCAACTTAAAATAAGGAAATTGTTATTTATTTTTGCCCCTTGAAAAATTCTTAATATGGACAGCCCTCCTTTGTATTATTTGTAATTAAAAAAGATTAGTACTTTATATTATCCATTTTGTAACTTCTTAGTTTATTTAAAGTTGACTAATCTATTTTTAACCGGTCTTATTCCTATCTATAGGTTCTACCTGACTTGCTTGACTGGAGAAGGGTATTGTAACTGATTCAAATTAGATTCTTTCCAATTGATCACTATATGCATGCGTCGATCAGTAGCTTTTTTTGAGACTGTTGTAGGGCCAAAATTAAACTCATCCGTAGTTAGTCTCAAGTTGACCTAAATTTAACAATTGTTAAGTTGAAGTTAGCCTACTGAAACTAGAGAGATTGTTGATCAGACCAGCATATTAGTTCTCTTTGTCTAATTTTGTCAAATCGAGAAATTAATTATTTTTGATTAATCCAAATACAAAGTTTGATTTTACAGAAATCATCAACAACAAAAATCTAAAATTAATACACTGATTAAAATTACTAAGTACTTTGACTAAGCTTTTCTGTACAAAAAATTTGCAATTATTTAATAATCATGATAAATAAATCGATGCATTCCAATAAAAAACATAGAAATCTACCTAGATTTGCCTTCACTCTTCAAATCATGTCTAAAAATAAATAATAAAACCAAGATTATTCTGCTATAATAATTCAAGATTTTCCTTCTTAATCGAAAAGTCCTTACATTTACGTATATATAAGCGCCCATGGCTATAATTTCTCAACCTAAATTAGGGAAATTGTTATTTATTTTTGCCCTTAAAAAAATTCTTAGTATATATGGTCTTCTTTGTATTATTTGTAGATTATTGCTTTACATTATCGATTTTAAATTTTTTTATTAAAAGTTGATTAATCTATTTCTAACCGCTACTATCTCTATCTATATGATCTATCTGACTTGCTTGGCTGGGGAAGGATATTATAACTGGTTCAAATTAGACTTTTTCTAATTGATCACCGGATGCATGTGTCAATCGATAGTTTTTCTTGGGCCCGTTGTATACCCAAAATCAAGCTCATCCATAGTTTTGTCCTAAGTTACCTAGATTTAACCATTGCTACAGTTGAAGTTGGCCTACTGATCGGCTAGAGTGATTGTTAATCAACCAGCATGTATTTTTTTTCTATCTAATTTTGTTGAATCGAGAAATTAATTAATTTTTGATTAATCCAAATACAAAATTTGATGTTTACAAAATCAAAGACCGATAACAAAATCTTAAAAATTATATCCACTAGATTAAAAATTAAACTAGTCTTTTCGACTAAGCTTTTCTCATATAATATTTGCAATTACCATTTCCATGATAGATAAATGAATAACTTATTCCAATTCAAAAGAAATAGAAAAATTTCTCCCTAGATTGCCTTTAGACCTCCTCAAATCATGTCCCTAAGCACAAAATTAAATAATAAAAACCAATGATATTCACCATGCTATAAGTCAACTTTCCCTTTTTAAATGGAAATAAGTCCTTATCATTTAACCTTGTCTTAGGGCATGGCTATAAGTTTTCAACTTAAAATAGGGAAATTGCTTATTTAATTTTTGCCCCTCAGAAATAAATTCTTAATATACACGACCTCTTTTGTGTTATTTGTAAGTTAAAAACAGATTAGTACTTTATGATCGATTTTATAGCTTCTTTTTTATTTAAATTTGACTAATTTATTTCTAACTCATATTATCCCTATTTAGAGGATCTACTTGACTTGCTTGGCTAGGGAACGATATTATAACTGATTCAAATTAGACTCTTTACAATTGATCAGTGGATGCATTTGTCGATTGGTAGCTTTTTTGGGGCTTGTTGTACGCCCAAAATTAAGCTCATCCGTAGTCTTGTCCCAGGTTGATTTAAATTTAACCATTGTTAGAGTTGAACTTGGTGTACTGACTGGCTAGAGTGATTATTGATCAACTAGGATGTATTTTCTTGTTTAATTTTGTTAAATTGAGAAATTAATTAATTATTGATTAATCCAAATACAAATTTTGATATTTACAAAAATCATCGACCAAATAAAATCTTAATAATTAATTTCACCAGATTAAAATTACTAGTATTTTGACTAGGCTTTTCTCATATAAAAATTTGAAATTATTTAATACATTCCATGATACATAAAATGATGACTTATTCCAATTAAAAAAGACATAGAAAGCTCCCTAGATTTTGCCTTTAGATCCCTCAAATGATGTCCTAAAAAAATATAAAAATAAAAACCAATGATTATTCACCATATATAAGTCAATTTCCTTTTTAAAGGAATAAGTCCTTATCATTTACATATATATTAGGGCATGGCTATAATTTTCAACTTAAAATAAGGAAATTCTTACTTACTTTTGCCCCCGCCGCCCCCCCCAAAAAAATTCTTAATATGCAAGGACCTCCTTTGTATTATTTGTAGTTAAAAAATATTAGTACTTTGTATGATTGGTTTTATATCTGTATCTTCTTTTTTATTTAAAATTAACTAATCCCTTTCTAATTGCTCTTATCCCTATCTGCAGGATCTACCTGACTTGACTGTTAGCGAAAGATATTATAATTGATTCAAATTAGACTCTTTCCAATAGACCACTGGATTAATGTCTCGATCGATAGCCTTTTTTAAGCCTGTTGTGAACCCAAAATTAAGCTCATCCATAGTCTTGTCCCAGGTTGACCTCAATTGAACCATTGTTAGTGTTGAGGTTAGCCTATTGATTGGCTAAAATGATTGTTGATCGACCAACATGTATTTTCTTGTCTAATTTTGTTAAATCGATAAATTAATTAATTGTTGATTAATCCAAATACAAAATTTGATATTTACAAAAATCATCGACCAAATAAAATCAATAATTAATTCCACTAGATTAAAATTACTAATATTTTGACTAAGCTTTTCTCATAGAAAAATTGCAAATATTTAATACCATTCCAAGATACATAAATGATGATTTATTCCAATCAAAAAAGAAATATAAATCTCCCTAGAATTTGCCTTTAGACTCCCTCAAATCATGTCCTAAAAAATGAAATAATAAAACCCAAAGATTATTCACCATATATAAGTCAATTTCCCTTTTTAATGGAATAAGTCCTTATCATTTACATATGTATTAGGGCATGGCTATAATTTTCAACTTAAAATAGGGAAATTTTTTTTATTTTTCCCCTAAAAAAATGCTTAATTTGTACGGACCTCATTTGTATTATATATAGTTAAAAACGATTAGTATTATATATGATTGATTTTGTAGCTTCTTTTTTATTGAAAGTTGACTAATCTATTTCTAACCACACTTATCCCTATCTACAGGATCTACCTTACTTGCTTGGTTGGGGGAGGATATTATAATTGATTTAAATTAGACTTTTGCCAATTGATCACTAGATACATGTGTCGGTCCGTAGGTTATTTTTTAGGTTCGTTGTACGTCCAGAATTAAGCTGATCATGCATAATCTTGTCCCAAGTTGATCTAAATTTAACCATTGTTAAAGTTGAAGTTGGCCTGCTGCTTGGCTAGATTGATTGTTAATCAACCAGTATGTATTTTCTTATCTAATTTTGTTAAATTGAGAAATTAATTAATCATTGATTAATCCAAATACAAAATTTGATGTTTACAAAAATCATCGACCAAACAAAATTTAATAATTAGTTCCACTAGATTAAAATTACTAGTACTTTGACTAAGCTTTTCTCATATAAAAAATTATAATTATTTAATACCATTCCACGAAGCATAAATAATGACTTATTCCAATTAAAAATAAAAGAAATCTCCCTAGATTTTGGCTTTAGACTCCCTCAAATCATGTCGTAAAAAATGAAATAATAAGAACCAAAGATTATTAAACTTATATAAGTCAATTTCCTTTTTCATGGAATAAGTCCTTATCGTTTACATATGTATTAGGGCATGGCTATAATTTCTCAACTTAAAATAGGGAAATTGTTATTTATTTTTGCCCCTAAAAACTTCTTACTATATATGGTCTTTCTTTGTATTAATTGTAGATTATTACTTTATATGATCCATTTTATAATTCTTTTTAAGTTCCTAATCAACTTATAATCTCCCTTACCATTTTTTATAAGATCTATCCGACTTGCTTGGTTGGGGAAGGATATTATATCCAGATTCTATTTGAACTCTTTTTAATTGATCATCAGATGTATGTGTCGATTGATCATCAGATTCAAATTGAACTCTTTTTAATATTTTGATTAAATTTTCTCATTTAAAAATTTGCAATTATTTAATACCATTCCATGATATATAAAAGGTGACTTAATCGATTAAAAATGAAATAGAAATCTTGCTAAATTTTGCCTTTAGATTCCCTCAAATCATGTGCTAAAAAAAAAATTAAAAATGAAATATTACTCACCATATATAAGTCAATTTATTATTTAAAGGAACAAGTCTTTATCATTTACATATGTACGAATTAGGACATGGCTATTATTTTAAAACTTAAAGTAGGGAAATTCTTATTATTTTTCCCCTAAAAAATTTCTTAATATATATGATCCTCCTTTGTATTATTTGTAGTTAGAAAAGATTATTACTTTATATGATTGATTTATTATTTTTTTTATGTTTCTAATCTATCCCTAATCTCTTTTTTTCTTATCTACATGATCTATCTAACTTGCTTGACCGGGGAAAGGATGTTATATCCTAAATCATATTGGACTCTTTCCAATGGATTTTTTTATTTTTCTATGCCTATTGTGTATATAAAATTAAGTTCATCTGTAATCTTATCCTAATTTAACTTGATTCCAATCGCTATTTGATTTCAAGTGGGTTTGTCTGTCAACTAGAGTGATTGCCATCGATTAGCAAGCATTTTTCTACCTAATTTTGTTAATTCAAGAAATTAACTAAGGTAATATTTGGTATGGGAGGCTCACTTTAAAAATCATGGTGATCTACACATAATAATTAAATTTATGTGTTTGATAAATATTTAGTGATCCTATATGATAATGGTTTTAAATAGTCAAGAGTGACATATCACTATTTTGAAAGATAATTCTCATACAAGAGGTTGAAAAATTTTTGTTATCGAGATTAAGTAATATGTAAAACTATCAATAAATAATATTATCTATTTAATATGTGAATTAAAAATTTACTTCTTTGTAAAATTGTAATTATTTTATATTATAATTTGTCATATTTTTAGACTAATATTCATAATAAATTTAAAAATAATTTGTATTTTTTATTTTTTAATATTTTACATATAATTTTAAATTTTTTTCTCTTATTATGAATTTAATAGATTAGATTTATTTTCTAATTCACATTTTTTATATAATTTATATTATCAAAATGAATTTACCTATCAATAAATATATTTGTTAATTTAATAATTTAATTATATTTACTTTAAAACAAATAAAACATTACTAATATTTACTAATTATGATCTTTAAACAATATTAAAATTATTTATTTGTGTAATTATTATACTACACATAATTATTATCATACTTTTAAATAAAATAATAATTGATTTTTAATAATACCAAATATAGTAATATTTAATTCATAAAAATTAATGATTGTTAAATAAATAAAATAATTTTAAATCACAAGTAATTAGATTAATTTGATAATAAAATTATCTCGATAATTATATTACTATGATAATCTTATAAAAAATACTAAAAACTATATATTTATTAATTAATTCATGTGCAAATTTTATTTCTTACAAAAAATCATCGAGGTTTTTTTTACAAATAATCTTAATTCTATAACTAAAATAGAACTTTATTCCAAAATAAAGGTACTTTAGCTTATTTGACATCCAAGGCAGCATCTTTCTCCACGTCAGCTCATCTTATATTTATATTTTTTTCAAAATCTCTTCAATTTTGTACAAAATCATTTTTAAAATATCTACTCACGGTAAATAAGACACAACTGGAGAGAGAAATAAATATTCTTGCATTTTGCTCCAAAAATTATCTGTCGCATATCATAAGAAGAACTCAAATTTCAAGTTTCCCCAATTTAATTTAAACCCAAAAGTTCTCTTTTCTATGAAAGGTTAGCACCAGAGAAAGAGAGCTTGGTTTCTACGTAAAAGTGTTTCGTATGTTTCGTGGGATTAGTTATCTTTGAAGAAAAACCATTTGTTGTCTCTACAGAAAATCAAGAAGTGATCTATATGGGCAATTCAGAAAAATACTGTAAAAGCCTTTCGATATGAAAAAATTAAAAAAATACAAATCTTTGTCGAAGTTGAAAAAAATTTTACAGTTTCTCTTTGTTGTCTGAAAGATTATTAATCTCTATACTATAATTAATAAGAATATCTCTTTGTACTCATTATTTATGTTGTAATCTTGTCAATTTAACAGTTATACATAATACCTGGAACAAGATTGAAAAGAAAGAATGCTCTGGACAGAGGTAAAATAATAGTTAGCTCGATATGACACTGGATGTAATTTAAAGATCTTATTAAGAAATAAGTTTTAGACTATCCCATTTAAAAGAATGAAGATTTTAAAATACCCCTTTATAAGAAAAAACTCAAAAATCATCGGTCAAACAAAATGTTAATAATTAATTCTACAAAATTAAAATTACTTGTACTTTGACCGAGCTTTCGTCAAATAAAAATTTGCAATGATTTAATAGTATTCCATGATACAATGATGACTTACTCCCGTTAAAAAAAGGAAAAGAAGTCCCCCAGATTTTGCCTTTTTAGACTTTCTCAAACATGTAAAGAAATTTTAAAAACGAATGATCACTCACCATATACAAGTCAATTTCCTTTTTAATGGATTTAGTCCTTATCATTTGCGTATATGCATTAAGTCATGGCTATAATTTCTCAAACTTAAAATAGGGAAATTCTTATTTATTTTGTCCCCTCAAAATATTCTTAGTCTATATGGTCCTTCTTTGTAGTTAAAAAGATTAATACTTTATATGATCGGTTTTATAACTTTTTTTAAGTTTTTAATTTGATCCTAATTTTTCTTATCTTTATCTACAGATTTACCTAATTCGCTTGACTAGGGAAGGATATTATATCCCTGTTCAAATTAAACTACTTTCGATCTATCATAAAAACCGATGATCTTATTATGGTCCAACAGTAGCTCAAAATTAAGCACATCCATAATCTTATCCCAAGTTGACTAAAATCCAATTGCTATTGTGTTTGTAATGAGCTTATCGATTGGTTATAGTGATTGTCATTTCCAGATTTCTACCTAAATTTGTTAATTCGAAAAATTGATCAATCTTTAGTTAATCTATGTATAAATTTTGGTTCTTCTAAAAATCATGGACCAAACAAAATATTAATAATTAATTTCGTAATATTATACTGTCGGTAGGGAGAGTTGGCATTGTTATCAAAGATGAAAAAAGAGAAGTTCTAGCTGCTGCTGCTATTAAAGTTTCAGAGGCTGGTGATCCTTTTACTGTGGAAGCTTTTGCAATGATCAGAACACTTGACTTTATGACATAATTGGGGATTAGCAGCATTATAAAAAAGCTTAAATCTGCAGAGCTTGATCTGTTACCTATAGGTACGTTAATTGAAGAAGCCAACTCAAAGATGTTTGCACTCCATGCCAATTTAGCATCACGCACACACCCAGAGCTAACAATATGGTGGCTCAGAAGTTAGCAAAAGATGGACTACAATCCTTGAACGATGAGTTTTGGATTGAAGAGTACTTTATTGTACTCATGCAATAGTTATGTGATACCTGTGCTTTTTCTCAATGAATGAAACTCAATTTGTCAAAAAAATCCATAATATTGAAATTACTTGTACTTTGACTGGGTTTTTCTCATAAAAATTTGCAATTATTTAATACCATTCTATGATACATAAATGATTAATTGCACTTACGTTTGTTGGTTTGTGTGGCAAGAAGCATGGTTCTTTTTTTTAGTAATGTATCGGTTTCGAATCTTATGAATAAAGAAAATAAGTTTCAAAGAATTTGCCTTTCTTATAAAGTTTGATCCGACTTAATTTTAAATTAGTCGAAATCTAAAGTGACTTTCGGATATCCAAAGATCTTAAACCAAAAAAATAAATGATTAATTGCTCCAACCCCCGTTTTTGCCTTTAGACTTTGTCTAATCATTTACTAAATCAAAAGGAATGTTAAAAACGAAAAATCACTCATCATATATTAATCAAGTTATTTTTTAATGAAATAAGTTCTTATCATTTACGTATGTATTTAATTTTTTATATTGGAAAGGAGATAAAGAATGAAGATAGACGAGTTCAAATTCTTACTTTATATGTCTTTTTAAATTTTCTTAAATATTGCACCAAAAAGCTGGAGACATATATATTAGGGCATTGTTATAATTTCTCAACCTAAAATAGGAAAATTCTTAATTATTTTTGCCTCTTAAAAGTTCAAGATATAAATGGTCCTCCTTTTTATTATTTATTTATAGTAAAAAAAAGATTGTACTTTATATGATTATTTTTATAAATTTTTATTTTGAGTTCTTAAACTACTTCTCGTTAGGATATTTGTTTGGTCGGAAAAAATAGTTTTAGTTATTGAATAATTGCTATTAAAAAAGTAATTAATATTGTAATTGATTAAAAATGAATAAATAATTAAAATCCTATACAAATTATGATATGTTTAGTCTATACAGTAGTAGAATAATGCATTTTGTGATTTAACGGAAATTATACATTTCGTATCAAAAAAAGCTTTTTGTCCTTTTTCTTCTTGACCAATAAAAAACAAATATTAAAAGTCTTTTGACTTAGTAGTTAAGATAACATAAAAAAAAAAAAGTTCAAACGTCACCGTCCTTATCTTCTTGCCATATCTTTCTGGAAAAAAAAAATAAAAAATAAAAAATTATTAACAAAACAAAACCTTAAAAATCAATTCCACGATATTAATGGTACTAGTAATTTGGTTGAGCTTTTCTCCTATAAATATCTGTAATTATGTGAAAAGATTCTCATCTCTTCACAAATTTCCTACAAAAATTAGTCTTTACACTTTGATTCATAGCTCCTTCCAATTTTCAGCCACCTGGTGATTGAAAGTACTAGTAATCCTATGATTCTGCTCCTTCTTTCTCATTCATAGCTCTTCCCATTTTTCACCCTTCTGGTGATTTGGTCTGTCTTAATCCTTCTTCTTGTTATGGCTTAAGGTCTTTTATTATTCCTTTTAGCCTTTGCTGCCATTTGTTCTGTCCTTTCATCTGGTCAGTTGTTTATTTATTTGGTTTTCTTCACGTCTGTTTCCCAACACTCGAAATATCAGAGTGAAGAGGCAAAACAGAAAAAAAAAAATGAACTACTGCACTGCCGTCGCTGCCGGTGTTACGACCTTCATTGCCAACGAAGTTGCCAAATGCATGTTCGTTCCCCTTAAACCTCATATTGATTACATACGTAATCGAAACAAAAATCTTGAAGAGTTCAAGAAAAAAATTGACCTATTGAAGGATGAAAGAGGAAGAGTGAAAAATGCTGTTGATGCTGCTGAAAGGAATGGGGAGAAGATTGAAGAGGGTGTTAACAAGTGGCTGATTAGCGTGGATGAGAAAATCAATGACGAGGCCGAGAAAGTGAAAGCCCTTGAAGACAAAGCAAAGAAGAGGTGTTTCATTGGGTTGTGTCCTAACTTAAAGAGTTACTACCAGCTAGGCAAGAAAGTTGAAGAGGATGCGAGGGTTGTTGCTGAACTCCTTGAACAAGGAAGATTCGACAGAGTTTCATACCGTCTTGCTCTGGAGGGGATAGGAACTATGCCTGTCAAAGATTACGAAGCATTTGAATCAAGAACCAGTACTTTGGCGGGAATCATGGAGGCCATAAGGGATCCAAAAGTCGGAATGATTGGGGTGCATGGGATGGCTGGTGTTGGCAAGACCACGCTTGTTAAGGAAGTTGCCAGGAAAGTGAGGGAAGAGTCCTTGTTTGATGAGGTAGTGATGGCGACTATTTCACACAACCCAAACATAAGAAACATTCAGGGAGAAATTGCGGACATGTTGGGTTTGAGATTTGATCAAGAGGCCGAGACAGGAAGAGCGATGCGGCTGCGTCAGTGCTTTGAATTGAGGAATGATAAGAAGATTCTTGTAATTTTAGATGATATTTGGGAACGTTTTGACTTAGAAGCTATTGGGATTTGGTTCGAGGAGGATGGAAACAGGGCTGTTGACGAGAAACAGGGAGCTATGATGCAAAACATCGGTAGAAGTTCTTTCAACAAATTTTCTACTGTGCGCAAAATCTTGCTTACTTCCCGAAGCCAAGATGTACTCGGGCATATGAAATCTGAAAGAAAGTTTGAAATCAGGATCTTATCTCAAGAAGAAGCAATGGCTTTGTTCACAAAAATCGTGGGTGATACAGTAGAGAAACCCGATTTCAGATCGATAGCTAAACAAGTGGTGGACAAAACTGATGGTCTACCGGTTGCTATTTCAGTGATTGCAAAAGCATTGAAAGAAAAGGGACTTGATATATGGGAGGATGCCTTGAGACAACTAGGAAGTTCCACTCCAACAAACATAGAGGGAATGCAAAAAGGGGTGTACTCGATAATAGAGTTGAGTTACAATTCACTGGAAAGCGAGGAGGCGCGGTCACTATTACAACTCTGTTCCTGGAGGCCTCTAGGTTCAAGGATTTATGTGCCGTACTTGCTGAGATCCAGCTTGGGTTTAGACTTGTTGGGAGATGTCAAAACGTTGAAAGAAGCGAGAAATAGTTTGAACACATTGCTTGATAAGCTTAAAGCTTCTGGTTTGTTACACGAAGGTGACAGTAATGGATATGTGAAAATGCATGACCTTGTCCGTAATGTCTGCATTCTTATCACATCTGGAGATGAACAGATCATCGTCACAGAAGAAGCCGACTTGAAAGAATTGCTGAAAAAGCGAAAACTCAAGAACTGCAAAGGTATTAACCTGGTATACAGTGAAATTCATGAGCTCCCCTACACGTTGGAATGTCCGAAACTTAAGTTTTTGGCGATGTGGAGCGAAGATCCCCTATCAGAAGTTTCTGATAACTTTTTCATAGAGATGAAGGAGCTCAAGGTGTTGCAATTGGGAGGTATGGGTTTTTCATCGCTACCTAAATCATTTGTTTCCCTAACAAACCTTCAGACATTATTTCTTGATGATTGTAAGTTGCATAACATTGCAATTATAGGGGAATTGAAGAAATTAGACATCCTTACCCTTAATGGTTCTCGTATTGAACAGTTGCCTAGAGAAATAGGCCAATTGACCCATCTAAGATTGCTAGATCTAACCGATTGCTCCAAATTGGTGGTGATTCCGGAAAATGTCATATCCAGCTTGACTTGTTTAGAAGAACTGTATATGGGTAATAGCTTTGATCGATGGGATGTCGAAGGTAACGCTCGACTTGCTGAGCTGAAGGATTTGTGTTATCTGACTACTTTAGACGTTCAAATTCGTGATGCCCAAATTTTGAGAGGAGACTTGTTATCTGGGAAGTTGAAAAGATACAAAATTTTCTTAGGAGATGGATGGGATTGGTCCGCTGAACATGGGTATTCAAGAACACTGAAGCTCAAGCTAAATACCAGTTTTAATTTAGATGATGGGATCACAATGTTGTTGAAGAACAGTGAAGATTTATATGTGGATGAACTAAAAGGTGTCAGCAGTGTACTTTACGATTTAGACAAGACAGGATTTCCGGATTTGAAGAGTCTTCATGTCCAAAATAATTCGGAGATTCAATGTATCATTGACTCTAGTGATCGGATTGCCTTTCCCATCTTAGAGTCATTATATCTCCATTCTTTGGTTAACTTGAGGAAGATATGTGGTGAGGTCGATGTAGGGTCTTTCGCGGGACTAAGAATCGTAAAAGTTGGAAACTGTAACACATTGGAGAATCTTTTCTCCTTCTCGTTAGCAATTACACTCTCCCAGCTTCAAGAAATTGAAGTAATTGATTGCACGAAAGTCATCGGGATTGTTACAGCAGAGAGAGAACAGAGCAATAAAGCATCCAACCAATTTGGACTTCGTCAGTTACGATCCCTGACGCTGCAACGTCTACCAGAGCTCATTAGCTTCTGCTCTGAAGAGAAGAAGCATTCCACATCTCAACCAGGACTGATAAACACGAGGTCCTTGCCACTTTTCACTGAAAAGGTACGCATTTGGTTTTTCTTTTGTTCATTCACCGGTTTATAACAATATATCAGTGCTCAACTCCAATTTATTTTGGGATTTTGTTTCATTGAATAATGCATGGTAGAAATATTAATCTAATTCTAAAATTGTTCCTTCATACATCTCGTTCAATTTGCTAATTAATGTCGAAAAGGATACAAGAAGAAAGAGCATGATCCAACAAGAGCATATGGATACCACAATGCCAAAAAAAAAAAAAAAAACATATTTCAATAATAAAAAAAAAGAATATTTACTACATACAAATTCATTTGGGCTCATTTATGTAACTTCTCTACATTTCTTATAAAATCTGCATATTAATTTGACTTACTAGGGAAATCAAGAAAAAAGGTTTGATTCTAAATATAATTTTTATATCCTTTAAAATAACATTGATAAACTATAATTTTTAATATTAAAACAGTTAAATAAAAAAACTAATAAAAATTTTTATTAGAAAGTAATTTTATTTCCAAAAAAGTAAACATAGTGTTTATTTCCATTAATTAAAAAAAACTATAGTTTGAAAGAACTCGAAACATAAAGGTAAATATTCAATTTAGAATGAAGGAAGTAATTTTATTTCCATTAATTATAAAGAATAACATGATATTGTGGAATCCAAATAATTAATTTAATCTCTTTAAAAAATGTAGAAAATTAAGGTTATAATTGATTTACATGTTAAAACTTAAAAGTAGTGTTTCTTTCCTTTTTTTAAAAACACTTCTTGTGTAAAATAAGATTTTTATACAAAAGAATTTTTTTGGAAGCTTATATAGAAGTTTATTTACATCTATGTAGATGCTGTTTCGTTATTTGGAGAACCTGCGATTATCCTCAATGAACATAGAAAGCATATGGCACAACCAGCTTTTCAAACTATCTTCGTCCGTTCAAAATTTGACAAGCTTAATGATTGAGAATTGTGACAATTTAAAGCACCTGTTGTCATCTACTATGGCTAGAAGTCTAGTGAATCTCAAATCCTTTGAGATTATCAAATGCAAGAGCTTGAGAGAGATAATATGCACAGAGGATACAGAAGACGACAAGGCTACAATTTCATTTCCTCAATTGAACTCTCTAAAGTTAAAAGATCTTCAATATCTCATTGGATTTTGCTCAGAAACACATATTGTTGAATTCCCAACCTTGAAGTTACTGGAGATAGATAACTGTCTTGAATTGAAGGGATTCATGTACAAATCTACAATCCAAGAGCATTTCTCTACACAAGCTTTCTTCAATGAAAAGGTAGAAATTTTCTCCTTGATTTGCTTCATTGTACATAGGAACTACTCATAAAATCTTTTCACTCATTAATGGCATGAATTACATACAGGTTGCGTTTCCCTGTTTGGAGAAAATGACTATTTCTCGGTTGAGAAAAATGAAGATTATATGGCACAACCAACTCTTTGTAAATTCCTTCAGCAAGCTGGAAGAAGTGACAGTTGAACACTGTAACGAGTTACTAACCTTTTTCCCCTCTAATTTCCTGGGAACATTCCAACGACTGCATACTCTGACGGTATCCAATTGTGGCTCACTGGAACAAGTTTTTGAGCTTCAAACGTTAAGTATGGAAAAAACACATGTTGTAGCCAGTAAACTAAGAGAATTGAATATTTCTCGTCTACCAAGATTGAGGTACATTTGGTGTACTAAGGATCCCCAAGGAATTTTTACGTTTGAAAATTTACGTATACTAGATGTTGACAATTGTCGGAGTCTGAAGAATGTATTTCCTGCCTCAGTAGCCAGAGTTCTTCCACAACTTAAAGATCTTAGAGTAGCTTATTGTGGGGTGGAAGAGATCATTTCAAAGGATGAAGGATTGGAAACGGCTATCACTTTTGAATTCGATCAAGTATCCTCCCTTATTCTTTGGGACCTACCAAAACTCAAGTGTTTCTATCCAGGGATGCATAAAACAACATGGAGGATGTTAAAAGAGTTGAAAGCATATCATTGCAACAAATTGAAGATATTCGGTACAGAACGTCTGAACCTCCGAGATATGAACGAGGACGGCCACCTATTTGAGTCCCCAATCCAACCGCCACTATTTTCGGTAGAAAAGGTATGAAGTATATATGTACCACGCCTATAACTGTTCTCTTAAAGATATTCACTTGTATTTAAAAAGGAATGCTGTCCTCTTCAACTTTTTATAGGCAAACCTTGAATTTAGATATGATTTGGTTCAAATCTGATCTTGTCTGCGAAGTGTTTAATCCTTTCTCTAAAATTTTCAATGATATATTTTCGAAATATGGAACATACAAGTTGTTTGAGACACTTTGATTCCAACCTGTGCTTTTCTTCCTTTTTTTTTTTTTCAGGTCATTCCTAAATTAGAAGAGCTGGCGTTAGACGGTAATGACATTGAAGCAATATGTGATACACAAGCTTCAAGAAGCCTTTTTCATGAAATAAAAGCTCTTAGCGTGCATTGCTACCATGATGAATATGCTATTTTCCCAATAACTTTCCTTGAAAGATTCTACAATCTAGAATGGCTTGAGGTGATTTGTTGTAATTTCAAAGAACTATTCTCTTACAAAGGGGATGTCAATGAGGAGATACAGGTTGGAACCTATTCACGAATTAGAAAGTTAAAGTTGGCTTTTCTTCATAATCTACAATATCTATGGGGGAAAGACTCACGAATATCCCAAATTCTTCCAAATCTTGAAAATCTTGAAGTTCTCAGTTGTGACAATTTGATTACTTTAGGATTGTTTTCAGCATCTTTTACAAATCTCAAAATTTTGGATGTGTGGGGGTGCTACGCATTGATAAACTTAGTTGCATCTTCAGCAGCACAAAGTTTGGTGCACCTCGAAAAAATGGTGGTAACAGAATGCGTTTCAGTGAAAGAAATAGTTGGCAATGAAGGAGATGAACAAACATACAACATTGCTTTTGCTAAGTTGAAATGTTTGGAACTTCAACATTTACCAAACCTCACAAGCTTTTCTTCAAGCAACCACACATTTGAGTTCCCATCGTTGGAAGAAGTAATTGTAAGCCAGTGTCCTGAATTGAAGATATTCTCTCGAGGAAACCTAAATGTCCCAATGCTAAGAAGAGTACAAGTAAAAGGCCAAGATTACAAGGTATGTTGGCATGGTGATCTTAACAGCACCATCCAACAATTGTACACTGAAAAGGTACTTACTGATTTAATTTTTTTATATTTAAACTTCTTTGTCTTATAAGGCTATTGTTACTCTCTGTTTGGTAAGCATTGATCTATATATTATGCATTTTTTTTGTTTTTGAATTTTCTTTAGGTTTTCTGTTTTTTTTTTTCTCTCTTTTTGTTATGGCATTTATTCTTTAACTATAAATAACTACTGTAATTCATTGATTCCTGTAGGTTGGATACCAAGGAATGGTGTATTTAGTACTCTCCAAGTTTTCTATGTCAAGAGAAATATGGAGCCATAATCTTCAAAGAAATTTAGATTTCAAAAGTCTAAAACTTCTAAGAGTTTATGACTGCCATGGCTTGAAATTCATATTTACGGTTTCCATGGCTCTTGATCTTCTGCAACTGGAAGAGATAACCGTAAAAAATTGCCCTGCGATGGAGCAAATTATCATAAATGATGGAGTAGAGCAAAGAGCAGTGACAGATACGATCATGTTCCCTTGGCTTAAGTTCATCACTCTTGAGTCATGTACGAACTTGACAAGTTTTCTTCGTGGTAGTAATACAATGGAATGTCCACTATTAAAACAAATCATTATAGCTGATTGTCCAAAGATGATTGCATTTGCATCTACATTTTTGAGGGAGCAGGATATAGAGACAGTTGGTGAAGGAAATCTAACTATGCTTGGTATTGCTCAGTTTTTCAGCGACCAGGTTAGTCTCTTTTCTTCGTACGTATAGTTCTTCATATTTGAAATAGTTTTCTTTTCCAAAATTTAGCTTGTTTCATGTGGATGTTATTGGGGAAACCAATCTTATAATGCCTAGTGAGTGCAATTTAGTTAGTTCCTTTGTCCAAATTTCCTGGAAAAAGGATAACGTGAAAACCCACATGGCCTCAGAAACAAAAATTATTGTTGGTTTTAGACTGATTTTCTACTGTATTTAGTTGAAAGAAATTGTTTTGTTCTTTGTTTTATCGATTTGTTATGTCTCCAAATTTGTTTAATCTACTTGGTCTTGGCTTTAAGTCTTGTGACTGTAGTTACACATAAAAGAGAATCAAATCTCTCAACAGACACTTATGCCACAACTTGCACTCTCGTTATTTTATATCTAGAGATTGTTTAATAAGCAAAACAAATTAGATTGAATAAATGCAAAAATATTCAAGGAATGCCGTTTAGAAGACATCAACAATGGGGAGATCCATGGTTTTTTTTTTTTCCAAATAAAGAGATAAAAGTTGTTGAAGCAATAAGAGCTGTGATGCAGGTTGTGTTTCCGAAGTTGGAGAAACTGCAACTATCTTCAATTGAAGAAATTAACAAAATATGGCATGAACAACTTCCAGGAATATCTTCGTATGCTCAAAATTTAACATCCCTGGATTTAAAGGACTGTCACGACTTGAAACGTATATTTGGTTACTCGATGGTGGAATTTTTAGTGCAACTCAAAGAGCTTTTTATTGCTAATTGTAAGAATGTGGAAGAAGTAATCTCTGTAGACGGATTCGCGGAAGCAGAAAGCTTGAGCCAAATATTATGTTTCCCTAAACTAGAAATATTGGTGCTCGATGACCTTCCCAAACTCAGACGATTCTGCTATGGAAATTACTTTGAATTCCCCTTCTTGATAGGATTTAGAATAAAGAAGTGTTCTGCATTGAAGACTTTCATCTCTGGTTTTGCAATTGAAAATGAAACTCAGATTGCTCAAAGAGGCGTAGAAGATAACAGCACAGCGGTTGATGATTCCCTGTCTCTCTTCAATGAAAAGGTGATTTCCTTTTTTGTTTTATCACATCAAATTTTCTCTCTAATATTATCATTTTTATTTAACTACAAATTTGTGATCATATGTTTTTTTATTTGATTTTAGGGTAGTTGTTCTATTTGAGAATAATATTTTAGTAAATGTTGACCCTACTATAAAATTTGATACTATTTACATACACAAAACACATACACATATATATATATATGTATATATAGGTTATAGATTGTAAGAATAGAATGTAAAATTTTCATTCCTTTGTACTTTTTTTTTCTCTATTAACTTTGCTTTTATAAAAAAAATAATTTAAAATTCATTGTTCCCTCAATATTTTTGTATACATGAAAGATGATAGAAAATTTTGAAATTGAATCAAATTCAATTGATCTTTTACAATTTTTGTTTAAAGTTTGAAACTTAAAAATCTTTTATAATATATTTTAATTTTAATATTTTAAAATTTAAAATTAAAATTAAATAAAAATTAATTTTTATTAATTAAATAATATTTCGAGTTGACATAAACTAATACTTGAAAAAATTTATCTGAATTCTAGCTCGGATCTGCCTAGTCTCAGACCCACTGAACCTACGGATAGTCCGAGCCACAGGTCTATCCCATCCTAATGGGAAGTATTATGTAACCCAAGCCTTGTTTTGGTTTTCTCATTGACTATACAGATTTTAAACTTAATTTCTTTTATGCAAGTATTGACACAATCGAATAAATCTTTCAGGTGGCATTCCCAAGTTTAGAGAGATTGACGATCATAGGTGGGGGAAGCTGGCGAAATATATGCCATGACCAATTCCATAGGGATTCATTTTGCAAACTAAATCTTCTTTGGGTGCACGACTGTGATAGACTTTTGTATGTTTTCCCATTTGATATGAGGGGACGGCTTGAAAAGCTAGAGGAGATGGGGATAAGCTGTTGTGATTCCTTGGAAGAAATATTTGAACCTCAAGGGCTCAATGTCAGTGAATTACAGGCCGTGACAACCAATCAATCCGTTAGATTTGTATTTCCTAACCTACAAATTCTACGACTTTCTATGCTACCCAAATTGAAGAGTTTCTGTTCCAGGATACACACTGCAGAATGGCCTTCATTGAAGAAAATGTGTGTATATGGATGTGACAAAGTGGAGATATTTGCTTCAGAAAATCTGAATTTTGGAGAAACATCAATTAATCAACAATCCCTGTTTTGGGTAAATGAGGTATGGACACACACACACACACAAAGCATGTGAACATATATAAATCTGGTTGCATATCCAATATGGTATTGGTCCAATGAACACACACACACACACACACACAAAGCATGTGCATATTTAAGCCGTTGGCTCGTTCAAAATCTTTACTCAACACATGTATTTGTTCCTAGGTTACATTCCCCAATCTAGAAGAATTAGAATTGGAATGGAATGACACTATGAAAGAGATATGGCACGGACAACTTCCCGAAAAGTTTTTTTGCAAACTTAAAGTACTTAAGCTTGTATTTTTTCTTGAAGAATCAGCTGCCCTCCCGCATTGTTTCATTCAGTCATTACCAAATCTTGAGAAGCTTGTAGTGAAATGTGCGCCCTTCAATCACATATTCCAATGTGAAGGACATGGCGACGAGGAAAGACATGGATTAGCAATGACTCAGTTGATTAAATTAAAGTTAGTTAAACTGCCAGAGCTAGCACACATATGGAAGGAAGAATTTCAGCCTAGAGCAGCTTTCTTTAACCTAAGAACTCTTGAAGTGCAGGAATGTGGTAAATTGAAGAATTTAGTGCCATCATCTGTGTCATTTGCAAATTTAACAACTCTCGAAGTATCAAAATGTCATGGATTAATAAACCTAATATCAAGCTCAACGGCTAAGAGCCTAATGCAACTCACAAAAATGAGTGTGATTGATTGCCTGATGATAGAGGAAATAATAGCAGCAATGGTGATGGCGGTGGCATTGTTTTCGCCCAACTTAAGTTTTTGCAACTAAGTCGTTTACCAAGTCTAGCAAGCTTTTGCTTGGAAGCTCACATCTTTGAATTCCCAGCCTTGGAGAAATTGGTTGTGAAAGAATGCCCAAATATGGAGACTTTCTGTCAAGGAGATTTAAGCACTCCAAAACTGCATCAAGTCCATTTGACAGATGATGATGAAGATGAAGAAAACGTGCGGTGGGAAGGCAACCTCCAGACTACCATCCAAAAACTGTTCGACGAAATGGTATGCATCAATCCAAACAATTTTCCTACATACGTTTTTTAAGTTTTTATTTTTAATTTCAGGGTCTCTCTGCTTTTCTCTGTCCCGCTAGAGTTTCTTCCTAATCCAAACCATACTGCGAAATATAAAGCCTATATTCAATTTCCACAATCAAAATAATTTGGGTAAACTACACGCTTAGTCATTTAATTTTAGATAATTTTTTATTTTAATCACTAAACTTTGAAATATAACAATTTAATCACTAATGTATGTGACATTATATGTCTTTTTCGTAATCTAGTCATTAGTTTCTAATACTGGACCAATATGGCAATGTCACATCATTAACCTACTTTCACGTGATATTATCATGTCATTTGAAATATCATGTGCATTACTTAAGAGATATTATAAATTTTTAAAAATATAAAATTTGAAAATTTAAAAATTAAAGACAAATTACAATTTTGTTGCTTAGAGTTTTTTATTTTAACTATCTAACTTTGAAAATTTCATAATATAATCACCAATATTTATGAAATTATTAATATTTATATGTCATTGTTAACATAATTTTATAACAATTTAATCATCAAAAACTTGTAAAATATAACATAATAAATTATTTTATTGTTTCTGTTATTTATATTTTCTTTAATATTTTATTGCACGATCCTTATCCTTTGAGGCTCGTATCATGTTTGTCTTTAGATTTTAAAAAGTAATATATTATCGATCCCTAGATTTCTATGGTTGTAGCGATCTTTGGGTATCGTTAATGCAAGCGATAAATGACAATTGACAATCACAGTATCACACGTGGCCCTAGTTGGCTACTGATAGGTGGTATTAGCTGGCTACTGATATATGGTCCTAGCTCAAGTAGAATTTTATTAAATAAAATTATAAAATTTTTTAAATTTAATAAATAAATGAAGAAAATAAAAGAAACAAGAGGAAGAATTATTAGATGGTCACGGGAAGAAATAGCATGGAAAAAGGTAAAATAGTGAAAAGAAAAATTTAGACAACTCTCGTTCAATCTAGATAGAAGAGTGATTCAGCAAAGGAAGGGAGAAGAACAAAGAAAGAAGGTTTAGGGTGTAAGAAAAGAAAGGAAAAATACAGTACTTACTTGAGAAGGTTAACTTGGGAATGCTTCCTGTTTGTCATTGTGGTGAACAATCTTCGATAAAAATATCGTGGATGGAAAATTGCCTAGGCCAAAGGTTTTTCTGTTGTAGCGACTATGGGGTATGATAGGTTTTTTGTGTGTGTTTATATTTTAATCACTTTTTATTTTTTGGATTTTTTCAGCAAAAGGGTACAGGTGGACAATTTCCATTGTTGGATCCCTCAAACGATGAACATCTGAGATTAGTGATTATCCGCCTGTTCAGGAGGATGTGTAGAATGGAGCGTGAATTTCAAGTTTTTAGAGAAAATACCAACACCAACAATGATAAGATTGGACACTGGAAATGGATATCTCTGTTTTTGGTGGGTGTCATTGTGATTATTCTGTTTTTGGTGTGTGTTATTGTGATGCTGTTGTTCAGAATGAAATGAAGAAATTAAAGACATTATGATAGGGAGGAAACTAAGAAACTATGAATTTAGGTTAAATCTAATGCCTCTGTTTAATGTGATATAGTTTTTTTTGGCTTTTAGGATGTTTAGGTTATGGTTTGCATCTTTTTTTTTTAAACTATATCTAGGGGCATTCAGTGTAACTATTTATTTTTAAGTGCATTAGTTTAACGATGTAATTACCAATATTTTTTGCATTCTAACCTAATAGCATACACCTGATGGAAATTGGTCCATGCTCATGGAATATGGCTCTTTCTTTTTGTTATCTATAAAACATATACATAATCTGAAAATAGAATTATAAGCATAAGTATCAATATATTGATTATTGGCAGCAAACATAAGATTTAAGAAATAGCAAATAAAGTTTACATTTCAATTGTCAAGTAACGCAAGAACGCAACCTACCTATTTAACGGCAACAACTCTCATTCTAGATTTCTTTATTCTAATGGCAACAACATTCTAATGCCAAGATATAATATGTAAGCAACTTGCCTATGATCATGATAACAAAAAGAGGTTCTAAATCCTACATGTATAGAATATAGAACAAATTTTGTGTCATGCAACAATATGCTTCATTTCTTTGACTTGGGTTTTCTTTGACCAGTATGCTTGCAAGCAAGTTTGTTTTGACCAATTTGGTTTTGGCCAGCTTCTGGATTTTTTCTTGGAGGGTTCATTTATCTTGAAGCAATAGCCTTCTCTTTCTTGGCATGGATTCTGGATTAAGGGGTAGGCATTGGGCTATGAATCCTCTGTCCAAAGTTACATCAAATTTGACTCATTTGCTCTATTTGAAGTGTTCTACATTTTAATGGAAAGGAGATAAGTAACATAAATTACTAAATGATCAGCCACTTACCTCAATTGGAGTAAGCGTACGGGTAAGAGTATGGTTTATGAAAGATAATCTATATGGACATAATCATAAATTATAAATGTGAAAAACTTATTTGATTTTAAGAAAATAAAAGTCTGAATTGAGTTATCGTTCATAGAATAAGATCACAAAACGAAAGATTACAAAAGGAAAATTATTCATTTCCATAACATAAATCCTTTACAAACCAAAAGAGAGAATTCCTATTGAGAGATATTTCGACTGTCAATCTCTCTGTATCCCTTAATCTTTTGTTTATTTTGTGATATTGGAATGTTTGCACATCATACAATTTGGGTTGAGACTAAGGCAAACTTAGTCAAAAATAAAATGGGCATATCTTTAATTCAAATCCACACGTAAATAAGGTGGGCTGGAATGGAGAGATTGCTTTCACACTAGCTAGAAAAGAAGATCATGAATATGAATGGAATTGTGGTCAGGTTCAGGAGTAAATGAGAAAATAGAGTTTTCTTTGTCTTTAAGCAATCTTTTAGATTGTTCTTCAAGTTAGGTATCTCTTAAGTGAATTTCCTAGAGTGGTGAACTTTTATTGTTCTGTATACTTGATTAGAATTCTTATGGTGGTGTTTCTGTATCCCCTAGTTTCTAGTCTTGGTGGTGAACTTTTATCCATTTTAATTCAATAATCATATTCTGTCATTATTTAAATCGTCGTGAGTTGTTTTCTTTGTAAGTTTTTCTATTTGCAATTAATCTCCACATCTCAAACATCAATTACCGGCATCATTTTGTGAAACACTTCTCTACCCTCTATTGATAATGGCCGAATGCCATTCTATATTCTGGAGAAAGGGGAAGCAGTTATATGGTTTAAAAATTAAACCTTAACTGCCCAAAAGCAGTTTTTGGGCAAATTACCCTATGATAGTTGTTGATATTGGGGCTGCTCAGGTCACCCGTTATGGGCGAACCTAACTCTTATTACTTAACAGTTGAAGACTCCATTTTACAGCTTAGTTTGAGAATTATGTGAGGCCATCCAAGTTCTATTATGGTAAAATGTCTGAGTTGAACCCTTGCAAATACAGGAAATTTTGAAATACTTTGCAACATCGTCATCCAAATAAATTTGTCAATTGAACTTCAATCAAAATACTTATACCAGGCACCCACCTCACAATCAATTCATGTAATGAGAATTATCATTATTGTTGAACAGATGGTCCTCCTTGCTCAGAAGATAGCTCACAAGAGGGTGGAAATGGTGACTTGAAAATTATAAGCCTAAGCATATTCATAAGAAATAAAGAATAATCCTGTAACCTGTTCATCCATGTTCTTAGGTCATGTTCAATGTATATGATGATTGATAGGATAAGATGATAATCATCTTATATTATGTTTGGTTTGTATCTAAAAAAAGGAATAAGATTACAAAGAGAATTAATTATCTTCTTGGTATAGAATGATTTAATTCTTTCAAAGTGGAGAAGTTTATTTTTAATCCATGGGATTGAACTTACATGTCCTATTATACCCTTAACAATTATATCAATAATTTAAATTGTATAAACTTTGAGAAATGATAATTTTGATAAATAAATAAATTATCATATTCTAATTCTTACACATATCAAACACAAGATAAAATGATATTATATAATTTAATCCTATTTATAATATTATCTTATCATAATATTGTGTACTAAACATATCCTTAATTTCTTGATGCTATTCCTAATTATTAAAAACCACCAAAAGATAATTATATATGTTGACTAAATCGTAATAATTCTAAAAATCATGTTGCCTTGTGGAATGAAAAGTCAGCCACAAGAGAAGGAAAAAGGTTATAATATAATCAACTCATTGTTGTTGTTCAAATTACGCTCTAAACTTCTAGCTTAAGCTACATTTTTTTTTTTCAAATTTGCAATAAGCAAATAAAATGGTAAAGATTTAAACATAAAAAAAAATTTAAAATATTTTTGTAGAAATATTAAAAGTAGCTTAAACAAGAAGTCTGGACTTTAATATATGATTCTTTTTTTAAGATATGTTTGGTAAATAAGATTATGATAGGATAGGATAAGATGATATTATAAATAGGATTAGATTAAATAATGTTATCTTATCTTGTATTTAATGTGTGCAAAGATTAGGATATGATAATTTATTTATTTGTCAAAATTATCCTTTTTCAAAATTTATGCAATTTTAATTATTAATGTAATTTTTAAGGGTATAATTGGACATGTAAGTTCAATACTATGGATTAAAAATAATTCTCTCTACTTTATGAGGATTAAATCATCCTATACCAATAGGATGATTAATCCTCCTTACAATGCTATCCTTTTATTTAGAAACAAACCAAACATAATATAAGATGATTATCATACTATCCTATCAATCATCTTATACATCAAACATGACCTTAATACATATGAACCATATACATCTTTTATTTAAAAGTAGAATCATTTATACTTGAATCTAAAACTTAGTTCAATTGATTTATACAACAACTTTTAAGAGTTGGCATCTAATAAGTTTAGAGTTTAAAACTCAAAATTTGTAACTCTCTCATATTCTCAAGCTATGATTCTCTTTATACAAAAAAAAAAAAAATTCATATTATCTAAAATTGGAAAAAGATAAAGTTTAGAAAAATGTCTTATTGCATACCTTTTACTTTATTTTATTAGTTCTTAGAATGTTTAGTTGAAGGAAGAAAAATTAAAAGAATGCATAAAGGTGAGAAATAGAAAGGAGAGGAATTTCTTTTTTCCTCCTCATACATATTTTGTAAAAAGTTGAAGGAAAGAAAATAATCAAGGGGAAGGTATAAGTAAAATAATTAATTTTAGTAAAATATAAAAAGGATATTTTCTTAACAAAAGAGTTAGATCGCAATCTAAGATAAAAAAAAAAAGATTATAGATGCTGTGATTTGAATTCTAAACTTGTTGGATGCCATCAACCTTTAAAGATAGTTGTATTAATTAATTGAGCTAAAGTACGGGTTCCTATAAAAGATATTTTCTCTATATTTTGATATTTTCCTCTTTCGTTCTTTTTTCCTTTTGATGATCAAGTACAATACAAAACCCATTGCATTCAATTTTTTCTTGGGTAAATTCCATCAAAATCTTTTAATTTTGAG
>NW_019168004.1:7401937-7422245 GCF_002303985.1 Durio zibethinus
ATAATTTAATACAAACTCATTAGTATAAAAAGTGGACACCTTATTTTAAACATTATAATTTTGCATGATAAAAAAGTCTTATCAATAATCATCTATTAAATAATCCGTTAAAGATGTATTTGGTACATAAAATTATGATATGATAGAATAAGATGATATTATGAATAAGATTATATTAAATATATAATGTCATCCTACTTTTTGTTTGATGTATGTAAGGATCAAGATAAGATAATTTATTTATTGATCAAAATTATCCTTTTTCAAAGTTCATTCGATTTAAAGTATTGATATAATTTTTAAAGTTAAAATAACACATGTAAGTTCAATTCAATGAATTAAAAATAATCCTCTACACTTTGGAAAGATCGAATCATCTTCTATAAAGAGGATGATTAATTCTCCTTGTAATCATATCTTTTTTTTTAGATATAAACCAAACATAATATATAATGATTATCATCTTATTTTATCCATCATCTTATATACCAAACATGACCTAAGAGTCTTTCTTTTAAGATAATTTAACCTTAAAAAATCAATAACCATATATACCAACACTAAATACAATACATAAAGGCATACTGAAGCTACAAAATTAAAGAGCTATTGTGTTAAGTAAATAGTGTTCGAAAAATTGAATGTATATTCATTTGTAGCTATTCACCAAATATTTGAAAAAAATTTTCCAAAAAATATTGCCATGCCTTCTTCATGCAAATAGTGTTTTGCAATGACAAAATTGTCTTTTTAAAGAAAATGCTCAATTTATTAAAAATTTAAGAAATTTGTTTTGAATTGGACAACAAAATTTATTATTTCAACCAAACATACCTGATTTAACCATTTTCTAAATAGCTATGGATCTTCCACATCTGGCCAAACCAAACAATAGCACACCCAATTGCAATTGTCCTAATTGATCAATTTCTTTTCCATCTTCCTCCTTAGTGTTAAAAACGAAAATCAATAACAAATTTTTGAAAATGGAAATGACCTTCATTGTAGTAGTGAGATCACAAAAAAAAAAGGTGCCTTGAGCTTTAATAGGAACTCATTCAAATAAGGAAGAATAAATTTTAAGTAACAAAAATACTTCTCTTTCTTCAAGCACATAGATTGATTCATCTATATCAATTTCCCTCATTGTTATAGAAAATAAATACAAGGTTACAAAATACATTAAATCTTTGAAAATTGATAACCAATGGCATCTGATATAGCATTTTGCTTGCAAATGATTGATCTATAAAGAAAGATGGCAATAAGGTAAACAAGTCCCAAACAACAAATGATAGAAATACAACTATAAAAGCATTGATCAAATAGAGTTTTAAGTAATGGACTTTGCTTTAAAATAGAGGGTTTAAAATTAAAAAAAAATTAAAATCCAAAACTAAAACTTGTGTTTCATTGACAAATTTTAAACTTGATGTTGAGGCTTGGTGTAAAAGAATGAGACGATGATAAAAGTATTAGAATTTTTTAGTAAATGGGTTACTATTAATTTGTTATTTTTACAGTTTAATAAAATAGGTTGATAAATTTAGTTCTAATATAAAACAAGCATGAAAGCCTAAATAATTAATTGTGATTACTTACATGTAGACTTTGCACATCTTATTAGGTCAATGTGGTTTGGTAGTTATGTAGGCCTTTGGCAAGGTAAACTTTTGATAGGACAGTTTCTAAGGTTTTAAAAATATTTGGCTAAGGTCCCATCTTCACTTCTAATTAACGGTGTCTACCTATTGAGAGCCACCGAGAGCCACCGGTAAAAGAAAAGTGAAAAGAAAGATATAGTCTTTTAAAAGAACTACAGTTATTTCCCCTTATGAATTATGTTTGCCCAAATAGGTACGTAATATGATTACATTTTGTGTTTTAATATTCATATATGATTTTTGAGATTTAAGGTTATGCTTACATGTGTATTAGAGCCTAATTATGTAATATTCGGACCCAAAATTATGTTTTTGAATTATATTTTTATATGAATGCTTATTTTGGGATTTATATTGTGCTTGTTAGATTTTCATGTTCCGACGATCGTTTCTGGAAATTAGATTAGGGCTTTTGTTCCTCTTTGAATAAGGATTAAAACCATACCAACAATTTTTTGGTAATTCATCTTGCAGTGTACGAAATTAAGGTTTAGGTTCGAAATTTAAACTAAATTCAATATTTAATTAAAACCTTGATATTTTATGTGTTTTAATTTGAATCGATGCTTGAATATTGTTATCCATGTGTTGTAAGATTAAAACATATGTTTCAATTGCATGAAATTTGAGTTTTAATTTATCAATTAAAAAAAAACCATAAACATGTTATTTATGGGTTTTTATCCAAAAATTTTGGCTTAAATTGATGTTGATTCATGTTGTTTTGATGCAATTTGAAGAATGAATTTTGTAAATATATGTGTTAATTAAAGTTTAGAGCATTTAATTGCATTAAAACTCAAGGAAAATATGAAAAAATCAATGACAAAAATCAACAAAAACGGCTTAAGAATGGGTATGAACATGAAATTTTATTCTCAAATTCATGGTGATTTGTGTGTTTTTATACATATTGAGACATGGGTTTTATAAATCTATGTGTTAATTGTATATTTAAAGGTTTAATTGTAAAAGAAAATATCAAACTGGTTTAAACAATCGAAATATAACCAAACTGGGTCAAATTTAACCCATTTGGGTGGGTTGGGTTAAAACAGCTAAATGAAAAAGATGAATAGTGTTGAGTCATGAATAGTGCTGACTCACTAAATAATATTGAGTTAGCATAGTAATGAGTCAATGAATAGTGTCTAAATAAATTAATTTACCCTTTGACCTCATTTGGTGTCCTTTTTTTTATGTTGTTTGTTCCGTTAGTTTCAAAATTTTATACCATATTTATTTATTACTTTTTGAAATTTTTAAATGGCATAAAATATTTGTTATATAATATTTATACACGATTAAATAATTATTATATTTTATGCACTTTAATTCTGTTTTTTATTTTATAATAAAATATTTTGTTATGCTTGGAGTCTATCAAAGATATGTACTTTCCCTATATAATATTTAAGATTTACGTAC
This sequence comes from Durio zibethinus, assembly GCF_002303985.1. The sequence continues at coordinate 7,405,030 of NW_019168004.1, forward strand.
TCTCAACCTAAATTTTATGTGCATAATTAAATTAATTTAATAAAATTTATTTTTACTAAATTTTTGGTTACCCATTTGAAATGCAACATACATTATTTTGAAAAACAAGTCAGATTTGAACTTCATGAGATTTTGCTACAACTAGTATCAAATTGCTAATTTATTTTATAATTTCATATGATTATTAGATAATATTAAATTATTATTTATATGAAATAATTAGAGTTTAAAATTGTTGTCTTTATTTTTTTTCCATGACTATGTTGACATTATGTATAATTGTTGATGTGTGAAATTTTAATTTTTGGTACATGATATATAAGAATAAAGTATTGAATGAAAATATTAAATTACCTATAAAATTTCAGACACTTGGTTTGAATGCAATAAATCATTTATTGATCTAGTGGGACACATCCAATTTAAGTATTGAAGGATAATCTAATAATATATTAAACAAGATTATATATCATAAATAATGCAAAAGATTTACTTGATTTGAGGAAGCACAACGAAAGCGTTATTGTCGAAGTGTTACGGAAATGACACCAACTTGATTCACTAGTCGAGGACAAAATCATGCATTCAAAAATTGTTCACTATCCACAGCGTAAGTCCTTGAACATTGAAGCATGAGATTCCTTAAAGAGTTTGCAAGGAATATCTTATTCCTTTGCTTTGCCAATCTCTCTTTTTCTTTTCTTATTCTCTGTGTGACTTATCATATAGTCCTACATATGAATGAGACTTATCTCACACATTAGATGTATTCTCTTTAATCATATTTCATTATGGCCAAATGCCATACTTTGTTTGAGAGAAGAATAGACTTCAACAAGAACCTTTTCATCATCTTCACGTAACGTCCAAATGCCATTTATTTCCCCTCTTCAATTGAATTCTTTCATCATCTATTTCACATGACTGGTTGCCATATTTTTAAAAAACAATAGGAATGCCAACAGTTTTTTTATTTTAATTCAAAAACCAAGTATTAACTTCCATAGCTAGTTTATGGTATACTAACCATCCATTTTATGTGGCATGATACAATATCTTTCACTCGCATAAAATGGGTGGCAAACTCTAATGATCAAGAGAACGTTTTCTTAACTTTTTGCAATGGGTTCATACAAGGAAATAAGTTGTGTAGCCAATATCTTTAGAGAGTTTAATTGCTATATGGCTATTAGGTGCATATAACAACTCAAAATCATATCTAGTCATTTATACAACTATTAGGTATGTATAGTAACTTTCAAGTACAAGTACAGTAAGTATACAACATCTTAGATCCATTCAATCACATTTCCAAGTTCTTCGTAATCTCTCTTTTATCATATTGCATGATATACTTATCTATTCACAATTATGTTTGACATCTCAAACATAATTGGTTGACTTATGAACACAACTAAATGTGACATTAAAATGATTTTTCTTTCTTCTGGAATCTCTCCATTTCAATTTAATTGCTATCTAAATATATCCCATTAAATCGAATCATACATGACCATTGGTAACAATCTAAGATAGCTAACATTAAACTGAAATTTTAAGAAATAATTGAAAGTCTTTAAAGGTACTAAAAATGAGATCCTTTGATCTCAAAGGTCTCACATAACAAGAAACGTAGATCTATTCTTATATTACCTTTATTGGTCGAATAGTACATATATGGTATGAAACACATGGTACAGTATTACTTTTATTTTCCATGAAGCATATGCCTTTACCATTAGATATCAATACTATATGGGTGATAGTTCAAATACTTCTCGTATCTAACTTAAGTTCATAACTCTACTTGATTTCCATAATCAACCATACTTTCATTTGGCATTTAAGATAGACAAAGTGAACTGTGAGATTATTCACTTTCTTTCACAAATCTCAATATCAAGTGACATTATCTTAATCCCTTATCAAGGCAATTCCATTTTAAACTTAAGCTCTCGATCCATAGATTAAAATTAATCTCATCTTTAGGTGCCAAACCATTAAGGTAATTACCTGTGTGAAACGATCAATCATCTGTTTGACATACCTTTCAAATCATATCATATATGTATATATACATATACATGTACATGTGTACGTACTTCACAAAACAAAGTACTAAACTTTAATGAAATTAACTGTATTTAATATAAGTTAACTCAAATAGGAAAAATCATAGGTTGTTCACATGGAACATCCTAATCCATACTTCTTTATCTATGCAACTCTAGAGATTTCATGTGACTATGAAACATATCTCTAGATATGGGCTTAATCAATGGATTTGCAATTATCTCAAAACGTAGAAATGTACTTGTTAACTTTCTTTTATATAACCATGTCTCTTACAAAATTATATTTGATATCTTTGTGTTTGGTTTTTAGCATCTGTTTCTGAATGCAATTGCTTCTTAACTATCTCAATTCACTAACATTGAGTTAAACTTATCTTTCTTAATTCCAAAAAGATTAAAAAAATCTCATAAGCCAAACAATCTCTTGAACTGCCATTGAAAATGCTACAAGTTTAGCTTTCAATGTACATAGTGCTATTAAAGTCTTTTTTTACTGATCCAAAATATAGCCCAATGTTTAACAAGAAAACACAACCAAAGGTAGATTTGTCTTTCATTTAAATCTCCTCCCCAATTAGCATCCATATAGCTAATTAAATGCATACTACTTCCTTGATAGCACAACAAATAATTCATAGTGCCTTTATAACACTTTAATATTCTCTAATAGGATTAATCTGGATTGGGTTGATATCTACTTACCATTCTTACGGCATAGCAAATGTTTGGCCTTATGTATATCATAGCATAGATAAGGTTTCCAATAGCATTAGAGTAAGGAACTTTTGTCATTTATTCCTTTACTTTGTAGAGTTACAAAACACATTATTTAGCTCAAGCCTTCACCTTTTACTCTAGAAGTATCAATTTGCTTGCAGTCTTGCATACTAAATCGTTCAATAAAATTTTTAATAGACTACTCTTGTGAAAAAAAAATAGTTTCTTAAAACGATCTCTCTTGATTCTTAAACAAAGTATGTCAGTTACTTGCATATGCCTTTTATTTGAAATTTAAAAATAACTAATTTTCACCATAGTGGAGTACTTTTATCATTTATAGCCAATAGTATGTCATCCACATAGGGTGATAAGATCACACGACTATCTATAACTCTTTCATCATACGCACAATAATCTTCATCAATCATAATGAAATCAGATGAAATTATCACTTGATGAATTCTAATGTACCACTGCCTAAAAATTTTTTTAAAATCATAAAATGATCTTAATTATCTATACACTTTTATGCTTTGACCTCTATCAATGAAATCTATAGATCATTCCATATAAATTTTCTCTTCCAATTCTCTATTTAGAAAAGCATTTGTCACATCTATTTGATGTAACTTCAAATCTAAATATGCCATGGCTAGAATTGTATATTTTGGGTAGATCAATTAATTCTTATACATTGTTTGATCTTAAACTCTTTCTTTCTTCTTCCATTGCCTTGATCCACTTTTTTTTTGCTTGACTTGTGATTTTTATGGAACAAATTCAACAAATTTATCAACTTTAGTCATGCTTCCACTTAGATGAGATAATATTAGTTATTAATCAAGAATATGGATTAATTGGTTTGCAATTTACCAAATCATTTGCATTCTTAATCTTATAAAGAAACATTTCTTAACTCATCTCACATTTATTTTGAAAATTCATTTTCCAAAAACAAATGGCATTTCGAGATTCAAAATTCAATTGCACTTCTACTTGATTATTCACCTATGAACACATATTCCTTAAAAATTTTTAGAGTATTTTCTAAATAGTCTTTTTGCATTGTAGATCTAAAATTTATCATATTAATGAATGAACTAAAAAACATAGATAGCATAACCTCAAGTTTTTAAGTTACTAATATTAGGTTTTCGATCAATCCATAATTCATAGGGAGTAGTTGTAACTGACTTGGAGAATACTCAATTGAACATATAGATAGTTAATAACAATACTTCACCCCAAAAGTGATTTACAAACTCACTTAGACCAATATTGACCTAACTATTTTCAAAAGAGTTTTATTTCTTCTCTCTACAATATTGTTTTGTTGTAGAGTAATTGCAATGGTTAACTGCTTATCAGTACCATTTTCATCACATAACTGTATGAATTAATCAAATAAGTACTCATATCCATGATAAAATCTCAAGGCTTTAACGCTTTTATGTAATTGATTTTTCACAAAGTACATATACTTCCTAAAGCATTTTAAAGCTTTAGACTTGTAGAATCAAATAGACAAAACTGAAACATATGTTATCATCAAGTAATATGATGAAATATTAACCTCCATTATATGTCCTTACATACATTAAGATACAAATATTGAAATGTATCAATTGCAATGGAATTTTAATGCTAGTTTCTTTATCAAATTGTTTTCTTATCAGTTTCTTTGCTAGACATTTCACACATAATGGCTAATTAATACTATCATATAAGGCATTGTAATTTCTCTTTTGCTAATCTATCTATTCTTTGTTGACTCATATGGCCAAGTTTAGCATGCCAAACATTCATATTAATATTGACATCACAAAACCATTTAATAAACATCTAGAACCATAACAATTTATTTTAAAAAACAAATCCATAGTAGTGTTATTAAAATTCATAACAAATCTTAGACAAAGAAGAACAGTGACAGAAACTAAATTCTATCAAATATCAAGAACAAATAAGACAAATGCAGGATCAGAGTTTTTCCATGTTACAATTTAACTTATAGGTGTCAACTCCCTTTACTTTAATCCTTTGATTATTTCTTACATAAATACATATTTCTCATGTTTTGTGTTATACGGTTTCTAGTTCATGAGTCTTCTTTATCTCGTTACATTCACAAGCAAAGTAACTCTCTTTACCATAACTAATGTGTTTAACTTTAGCTTTGTTCTTCTTGTACTAAGCATAGAAACCATTATCTTTACCACTTTAACCACTTTTTGGTCTTTTAAGAACTTTTTCTTGTGCCTACCATATAACCTGTGCTTGAAGCTCATAACTTCCTTTGAACAAGCGTATGCCATACAAACATTAAGACTAAGCTCAAATGTTTCTTATATAATTTTTCTCTAATTGAAGATAATGAGAAGCATCATTAAAAGTCTTTACACTTTCATTGTGGGTCAAATACACCTTCATGTGCTCTTAATTATGTGGCTAAGATCGAATTATAGCTTGAACCTCATGTTCATTTGTCAATATGTGATTAGCCTCCTTTTATACAAACTTTGTTATCAAGGCACTCCACATTTCTTTTAGTAATGTTATGCAACCTTAACTCAAGCATGATATCATTCTCAAAACTGTTTAGCAATGTAATACAAGTAGTGGAGATTTTTCTATCTAGGTTTCACAAACCTTTGGTCTCTTCTATGTTAGGACATATTTATATACTCAGGTTCATGTTTAGAATTTCAAAAACCTATTGTTCTTCTAACACATATTGGATTTTCATACTTCAGATTTCATAATTATCCTTATTCAGTAACTATATATTTAAATACAAAAGCCATACTCAAAGGACAATTCAATATTGGGAGACACATGTACTAATTAATGCCAAACATTACACACATCTATTTTTTTCGCAATGTCACAAATAAAATAATGGCAATTATTCACAAAAAAATTAAACTAAAAGGCCACTATGTTTATAATCAAATTTCATTTTTAAGGTGTTTAATTATCACTAATTTATTCATTGTCCGAAATCAACCATTCTAAGATAAAACAAATCAATTATCTTAGAACTCACACTAACCATAAAGTTACCTTCATCAATGACATACATTAATCAAAATTCACATAGGCAAATCTCTTATAACATGTACATGCTAAACACATGAACAAATTTCATCATTAAACATACGTAAGGTATATTAAACTATGTTTTTAATCAATACGTACCACTTGTCTAGTAATTTGAATGGAACCCATAAATTCCTATGGCAGTTCCATATTATTATTAGCCATCTATCAAGATTCAAAAATTTTGTGTATCACTATGGAGACTTGGTCGATAAAGAAAGTTGTATTTTTTCTTGTCTCTTTTTCACAAAATCACAAAATTTTTTATCAAAGTTGTAACATCAGGATGTTTCCTTTTGTTAAACATCAAAAGATCTTTGAATAGATTATTTTAACTAAGAGTAAATAGTGGATCTATTGAACAACATATATATATATTTATATCTTCTTTACATGTATGTTGCCTCACAAGATCAACTCTTTAATGTTATTGTTAACTCTTGATGATACGACACATAATATCATCATCATCATTTAGATTCATTCGATGTTGCAATAATTCAACTGGCAACCTTATGGCTCTAAGCAAATACGCCTATGTCCTTGTAACAATAGAAGTTCTCATAATAATTGTCATTATTTTCTCTAACATATATACAAGAAACTTCATGAACACACACAAGTCTCATAATGATTAAAACATATTTTAATAATTCTTGTACTTTTCATCTTCCTAAAGTAAACTAAAAACTATTACAAATTTTTTTTTAAACATTTATTTATTTATTTATTTTAAAATTTCTCTATTTTTTCAATTTTTTAAAAAGTCATGTATGTCATTTAAATTCTCTAAAAAAGTATTTGAGTGCCTATTCAAAAAATATATTAAAAATTGACATTTGCTTAGGACATTCAAATGCCTTATTAAGCATTCTAATGCTTGATTTTTGAAAATTGAAAACTAGATCCAAAATGATCCAAAAGACAATGGCAACTTGCAATTGAATGTTTCAAAACATTAATAACAACTTTCTACAATAAAATTATAAATTTTTATATTTCATAGATTTTCAAATACATTCTAGTAAGAACTCAAAAACATGTCTATAATCTTGGTGTTTTAAGATAAACATTGAAACAATCAAGAATCGATCCAACATGGCTCTGATACCAATAAAGGATAATCTACCAATATATTGAACAAAATTATATATATTAAATAATGCAAAAGGTTTAGTTAATTTACGGAAGCACAACGAAAGTATTGTTGCAAAAATGTTGTGAAAATGACACCAACTTGATTCACTAGTCGAAGACAAAATCACATATCCGAAAGTTGTCCATTTCCATAGCGTGAGTCTTTAAACACTGAAGTATGAGATTTTTTAAAAAGTTTGCTAGAAATATCTTATTCTTTTGTTTTGCCAATTTCTCTTTTTTCATCTCTTATTCTCTATATGACTTATCACATAGTCCTACATATGAATGAGATTTATCTCACGTATTGGATGAATACTTTTTCATCATATTTCATTATAGCCGAATGCCATGCTTTGTTTGAGAGATGAAGAAACTTCAACAAAAACCTTTTGATCATCTTCATACAATGGCTGAATGCCATTTATTTCCCCTTTTTAGATGAATTCTTTCATCATCTGTTTCACATGGTCACTTGCCATATTTTTAAAAGACAAAAGGGAGGCCCAAGGTTTTTTATTTTAATTCAAAAACCAAGTATTAGTTGCCATCGATAGTTTCTTGTATACTAACTACCTATTTTGGATGACATGATGCAACAAGTATCTCATAAAAAAATCATATTTATAATAATCAATCGAGATATACATTAATTATTGATATCATACACAAGAACGATAAACTCTTCAAGTATTTAATGACCTAAAGATATACATCATGGTTAAGTATATCATGAAGAATGGTCAAATTGCGTACACTTAGTTAAGTATGCAAATTAAAGTTATTAGAAATCTAAATTTTCTAGTGTAAGAATGTACAATTGGTTAATATGAGTGCATGTCTATCAAAGTGGCTCACTGATTGAAACTTACAAGATTTTTTAACATGCAAGAATGACAGTGGTGTCGACTTACCTTATACAATCACTTACCCAAATGAGGTTATTATGTTTGGTAATTTGGAGTTGACATGAAACTTCATAATTGATGGTATACTGGTCTAGAAGGTTTGTTTGTCTAAAGGGGAAAGGCTTGTAAAAAACTAGAATATTTTCATATTAGCTTAATGTGAAAAGTGCCTAATAACATATCATATTCTCTGCCCAAATAAGAGTTTATAATGATGCACTTGGACTTTTCAGTTTAATTATAAATAACACGTCATGGGCTAACGCTATTTGTATGGATTGTTGTTTAAATGTGAAAAGTTGTATTCTTTTATCTTGAATATTGCAGTTGATTTTTGTGATAATGATTAAGTAGCTCTAATTAAAATGATAAAAGGTGATTTAGAGCTTAATTGGGTCATGGGTGTTTTCTTGGATATAATTATTAAGTTTTGAACAATTTTATTGATTATTGTTTGATTGTCAAAATGTTGCATTTTATGATTATAAAATATTGTCTAGTAATATGAATCCATGAAAATACTTATGACATACAAGATCAATAAGTTTGTTATAATATTTTGTTCCAATATTTTATTATTTGAAAAACTAACTTTATGAGTGATCATGCTTATGTAAAATGTGACATGTGCAATTTAGTTTGGCTATTTTGAGAACATGTGTTATGTGTGATAAATATGTTTAGCATGCTTCAAATGTTTTAGTTTTATATATCTCATAATTATGATATAAAATTTTTGGCATTAAGTTTAAAGCCTAATAAAGTGTATAATGTGATATATATTTTAGAAACTCATATTTTATGGACATATAAAATAATATTATTAGCTATAATTATTTATGAAAAGCATCTAGATTTTATGCTAGTCTGATGAAATAGCAGGAGAGTTTTACTATTAAAGTTATGCAATTATGTTATGAGAAATAACATGTGTCAGATAATTGCAAAGTGATTTGTTTCACATAAATCGTAAAACTAGCTTTTAAAATTTTTTTCTTTTACAAAATACTTACTAATTCAAATATGCTCTCATAAGATATTAATTGCTTTCTAATTATGATATTTTGAAATAGTAACGAGTACAATTTTATTTCTTAGTAAGTATTTAGAGCATGCTTTTGGTATCATAAAACTTGATAAATATTACTATAAAGATCCTAGGTAATAAAAATAAATTAATTATGAAAGTAAATGGATATGTGTAAAAGTTTTAGTCTATAAAAATAGGTAAAATTAGTTTCCGAATGTCAATATGTTAAAAGTTTTGACTAAAATGTAATGTTGTCAAGGTTTACTATATTAATTTGCCTTAATGTCTATTCCACAACATATGTTTAAACATGAGATGAGTTTATACCATAATAATTGAATGTATATGATTGTCTAAAAAAATATGCATTATTAACATTCATTATATACTATTATATTGAGATTTATAGTATGAAATTATATAATTTATTGAATCTCACGTAAATATAAAGTAATTGCATTAGTAGATGCTCTATGTGGTCAGTCAATTTTTTAATTTTGAAATTTCTTGTAAACATAATTGAAAGATTGAAATGCCATAATAATATATTATTAATTGTTAAGACAATTTACTTGGTAGTATGGTATGTTAAGCATTTATATTAATTGATAGCATGATTATAGAACATAACTTGAAAAATTTTTAAAGTGTATAAAATGATAATAGGCATTCTAAGTTTTAACTTTTAATGATCCAAAAAGGTACATTTAGACTAGTATCTCACTTGGAGTGATCACATGTATAAATAGACATAAGAAAATCAACAAAACTATAATGATTATGAAATTTTTTTTATTGTTATGGATCATCTCTAAGTTACTACATGTGATTACTTGCCAAAAGCGGGTGATTATATGTTTTTAATTTAGAGATAATTGTGAATTATTTTTTTGAAGTGAAAAGATACATAAACCTAAAAAATTTATCCGACAAAAGGGGATATATTTTTGAAAGTCTTTGTATGTTTTCTTTTAAAGTGTAATCATGCAAAGTTATGATTTATTTTTAAAGAATGTCTAAAATTAAATTTATGTTATGGCATCTTAATTATTTTGATAAGACTAGTAAAGATATTGAATTGATTAATTTCTTATATGATTGGCCCTTGCACTCAATTTCAGAATGTTTCGATACTTGTCATCATAAATTAATGTTTGCCATGAATGATAAGTTTTTGGATGCATTGTATAATATAGTAAATGTATAAATTTTAGTCACTTTAATTTATAACATCTGATGACATACATTTGCTATATAGTGTCTTATGATAGCCAAGAAAGTTAGCTTTCATACAAGAAAGTTTTAGGCCTTTTATGATATCTTAATTTGTTTTAAATAAAATTGAAAGTTGTTAAAATATAATTTCATTTAATAAATATTTATTTTTGTTGTTTTACTATCAATTAAGATATTGGTTTGATTATTTTAGTTACCATTATCAAACCTAGGAGTTCTCAATTTTAAATGGCATATTGTTGTCATTTATTAACAATGTGTTTTAAAAAAAAAATTAATATTTTCTTTGAGAAACTCACACTTGAAGGGAAGAATATTGTTTTACACCTATCACAAGTGTGAAAGTTTTGAAGAATGAAATTTTGTGCAAAAAAGTAAACTATTTGTTTTGTTTTATTAGTTTACTTCCTTCTTTAATAATTTCTACCAAATTTGGTTGGTTTATTTTTTAAAGAGAACAAGAATTTTATACTTTTCTCTCATTTCACTTCCCTTGTTGAACTATATATGAACTAATTTTAGAGTTATTTCAAAGAATGATAATATAATGGTTTTGATTTTAATTGTTATTATTATCATTATTATTTTATTAATGTCAAAACTATTCTTTTAAAAGAAATGAAAATCAATGGGAGTTTTTCTTCATATGTTTTAAAACAGTAAGAAATCATAAATGCTCTAAAGTTATTGTTTTAGAGATATTACATATGTTAAGATCAATGGGAGTTAATAGGCTATTGGTTTAGGCATGTTTTAGATATAAAAGATTGCTAATACAATTAATTCCAAATCTTTGGAAAATGATTTCATGTTAAAACATTGAGAATTTTATTTTGTACAAACATATGAACATGAAAATTTGTTTATAATATATTAATAATTTGTAAGTGATTTATTAAAGTGACATCATGAAATCTAAGAACAATAGTGGTTATCGCATTTGGCATAAGGGTAGACAATATATAATTTTTTTATGACTCTATTTATTGAAATGCTCCTTATTTATTATTCAAAGTTTAATTGAGCATGTTTATAATTCATTGGATTAGTGGGAATTATTATGATTTGATTACATGATAACATATTTTCTATATATGAGGATTATAGTATTACCAAGCTTATAATATGGATATCTACAAGTATAGAAAATATAACTTGTTAAGCTATTAGGTTGATTATGGTAATGATGCATTGTAAATTTTGATTTTGAAATCATCATTGTTTTGGGTTCCTTTACTTTATTAAATGCATCGCATGTGATATAGTTTAAGATGAATAAGTCCATAAGATACCATGAAGTTAAGTGGACACAATTGTTTTATATGTACATCATAATTGTTATTTATGTATATATATGTCGTAACGGTTTTGTGTTTGCCTGATGAATTAGAAACGAAATAAAAAATAACAGAGTCACCACCAATCTTTTTTGGCTAAGTGTGATTGGCCACCTATTAAAACATATCATTTTAATGAAATCTTAAAATTAATTAAAATTCATTAAGAGGATAAATTTAAGGTTTGGTAACAATCTGGATTCGGGAGTCGGTTACGTGTGGGGAAGGATTAGAGGATTAGCACCCCTATAACACCCGTTTAAAACGGTACCAATTAACTACGTTTTATCCTTTGATTTTGATAAAAAAAAAAGTCTCATTTTTAGTGTTTGAAAAATAATTTTCTTGATTTTTTATTTATTAGAAAAAAAATTTATTTATTATTTAGTGTTTGATTTTTATTCGAGAAAAATAAATTAGAACTTTTTTATTGAAATAATTCTTAAAATGTTTCAGTACGTTGGTAATATTAGAAGAACTTTTTCTTACCTAGAGATTTTTTACGTATCACTTCTCGGAATACTTTAGAGTCCCATCCTTGGAGGTTCAAATTTAATTTTCATAAAAAATTATGTCGTGCATGCAATGCAGAATGTTACCATGTTGATACACACATTTTATTCTCTTGTTTAGAAATTTTATTAATTATTTTATTTGATATTTTATTTTTAATTTTTAAAGGAAAAAGAAATAAAATTGAAGAGTTCTGCAAAAATAATGGCCAACATTGAAGACCAAAGAAGAGTGGATCCTTTCTTTGCGAAGGTTTAACGGTGATAAAATTGAATGGATGACGTCTTGGATGCCTCAAGTGCCTTTTTTATATCGTGAAAGAAATGAGCAGTGGATACCGTTGTTAGGATTATGGGGTATTGTAAGTTATGATCTATTGATGGTGTTTAGGCAATTTGGTGCAAAACAATTTGTTCCTACCACTCATGGCTTGGCCCAAATAGAATTCATTTACGGGAAGCCGAATCCACCAAGAACCTCAGAACAGTTGATTCAAGCATGGAAGAAAACATGAAGAATAAGATTAGGGCCTCTCATCGACAAAGTCACCTTTGATTATCAAATTTGGAAAGCAAAGTAGCCTAGAGATATAATACTTCCTCCTGATGATAGCTCACACCAATCGGCTAATCTTTTGATAGAAATGCAACATCAGAAGTCGAGCTTGTCAAGAAAGAATTAAAAGCTAAAAAAAAAAGAAATAAGAAGAGAAAATTTGAAACTTCGTAAGAAGGTGGGACAATTAAAATATGAAGCAGAGATCCAAGAGAGCAGATTGGGAAAAGCCATAAAAGAACGAGATGTGGCCAATAATGATTTGAAAGATCTACACCAGGAAAACAAGAGGTTATAAGTCTAATTCAAGACTAGAAAGGTCACTAAGTCTTACTTTAATCGGTAACGCGAAGTGGATGAGTTTCCAGAAGAAATGAACTAATGAAAATGCAAAACTCAAGAAAAACAAGAGAAGGCCACCGAAATTTCTCAAGAATGCCAAAATTGGAAAGGGTTGTATAACACGGCCTTAGTAAAATTGGTGGAATGCCAAAAAGAAAAGGAAAGGTTGAAAGCCATGCTCACAAAAAAGAGAAAAAACACTATGAAGTACTGAATGAGAAAGAATCACTTCACCGGATTATCCAAGGGTTGGAGCTATAATTGTAAGACCACAAGAACCATATTTCAGCAGTAATAGATGAGTGGCAGAGAAGGGAAAAAGATTGGATCTTCACATATGATTCAGAAAGAGATGCTCACATGATACGGAAAGCATAAAGTTTAGGGAGGCAACAGTACATAGAGCACGTAACCAGTCAAGTTTGTAAAGCAGTAAAAAAGGCATGAGAGATGGTTAAAAAGGTAAAAGCATTAAGACAAAAAGTTAATCTTATAGGAAAACATAGACAGCACCTAGTAAACTTTCTAGACGAGGTGAAAGATCATTATGAGCAAGTCAAACGCTTCTATGGATATAATTCTAGGATGATAAATCCTATGTAATCAAAGTTGTATCGAATCAATAAAAATTTTTAGTGTTAAAATTTGTCTAAGAGTAAATATTTCATACTTGCATTCATGCATCATCTACACCATTTTGTTTTTTTTTTTAAATAACAAAATAATAAAATTTTTAACATATGACATTTTGATTTTTCTAAAATTTTTGTGGTAATAAAGGTTCAAGAATAGCTTGTCCTTTAAAAATTTTAACTCAATCCACTCGCCATTCATACAACACTGGGACTTAAACAAGAATCATGGAGCAAAAACAAGTCAGTTGATTTGAGAGAATCGAGAAAGCTCAAGAAGAACTGAGAGAAGATCTCAATACAATAATGGATATGCCTAAGAAACTTGACAAAGAAAAAAATGATGAAAGAAAATTTTAGCTTTCAAGAGCAATCGTCAAATATGGTAGATCCTATTTACCCTCCAAGGTTTAAGCCATGATCGACCCAACCTTCTAAAGGAACTAAAGTACAAATTCATACTTTTGGTGGATATCCCAATCTTTATCCAGGAATGACATCCACACCTGTTCCAAGACAATCTCAAAATTTTGTTAATCCTATTATGATGGAAAAATCAACTGAGCCAATCTTAATCCCTGACTTGGATGATCCTAATGAAAGAGAAAAGCAAGAGATGAAGACACTCAAGAAAGTAGAAGATACCAATGCCTAACAGAAGATGAAAGTATTAAAAGAAAGACTTAGGGCTGTAGAAGAAATAAATTTTTATGGCTCCATAGATGCAGTCGACCTTTGTTTGGTCCTAGATGTGGTTATTCCACCTAAATTCAAGGTCTCTGAATTTGAAAAATATGATGACATAAAATGCCTGATGACCCATATCATTATGTATTATTGAAAGATGATAGCACATGCTCGTGATGAGAAGTTGTTAATGCACATATTTCAGGATAGCCTTATAAGATCTGCAGCTAAATGGTATGTCCAACTAGATAGGACTCATATTTATTCTTGGTAAGAGCTCACTAGGGCATTCCTTACACAATATCAGCATGTCACAGATTTGGTTCAGACCGTCTATCTCTACAAAGTAAAAAAAAAGGTAACAGAAAGTTTTAAAGAGTATGCATAGAGATGGAGAGATGTGGCTGCACAAGTTCAACCTCCTCTCACCGAGAAAGAGACAACTATCTTATTTGTGAATACTCTAAAAGCACTATACTATGAGAGATTGATAGGCAATGCAACTAAAAACTTTATAGATATGGTGATATCTAGTGAGATTATTGAAAATATCATAAAGAATGGTAAGCTTAATGCATGAAAGACGAGTGGAGTAAAGAAATGTGGAGTTCCTAAAAAGAAAGAGAATGAAGCTCAAGCGATCAACTATATGGGGCAACAATTTAGAGGTTTCGTGCCCTACCCTGCACCGATCTACTAAACCCATTACCCTTCCATAAATAATATTACATCTACTCCTCATCCATATCAGTCATACTAGCCATTACCATAACCAGTTGATCCATTTCAATTGCAACCCTCTTTTTGGACACCCACCTATTCTTACAACTGTCCTGCTGCACCAATCAGACCAGAATGAAGACCTGATAATGGTCCAAGAGCCCTAAAAAATTCTCAAGAAAAACTCACTTTCGATCTCATTCCCATGACATACATAGATTTGTATCCCCGACTTATTGAGAAACATTTACTTGCTCCTGTTATTGTTGAACCCTTGAAACCTCCATTTCCCAAATGGTATGACCCCAATGCCTATTGTGATTATCACTATAGGAATTTACGTCATTCCACTGAGAACTGTACTACTTTGAGGTATAAAGTGCAGGGGTTAATTAATGAAGGGGTGTTAAACTTTGATACCAACCAACAAAGAACTTCAAATGTTAATGGGAACCTTCTACCGAACCATACTAGACCATCAATAAATACCTTAATTGATAGGCAAAAAAGCCATGTGAAGAAAAAAATAGATGAAGTTAAGACTCCGATGGCTAAGGTGTTTAAAGTTTTGGTCAAAGCTCACATGTTGAAGTCAATAGAACCTCAGAATTACTCTAAAAAAATTAACTCAACTAAGAGCTACAATTATCACAGAGGTGCTTTGGGGCATTCTATTGATAGTTGTCACCAATTTCATCAAGATGTGTAGAAGTTGATGGATATAGGTCGGATAGAGTTTCACGAAGAGATAAAAGAGTTGATGAAAGTTGAAATATCTATCATTGATAGATTTATGCGTAAATCGATAACTATCTATTATGATGAGAAGCCAACATCGAAGCTAGAAAAGCTCATCTTTCGACCAGTAGTGACAACTAAAATTTTTAGTCTTTTTTCATATCAGAATGATAAAGCAATACTATGAAAGTATAATTGTGATATCATTGTCAATATAGATACTACAAATATAACGAGCGTAGGAGGTTGGACTCGAAGTGGAAGAATTTATACTCTAGAAGCTTTAGAGAAAGTAAAAAAAAAAGAAAGCAAAGATAGGAGAAGAAGAAGAAAGTCAGAATAATCCTATTGCAGTCTCAGATAAAGAATGTCAGAAGCCAGTCTCTAAAAGCGAAGCATGCGAATTTTTAAAGCTAATAAAATATAATGAGTATAGCATGGTAGAACAGTTGAACAAGATGCCAGTTAAGATTTCGTTATTGTCATTATTGCTCAGTTCAGAGTCATACCATAATGCTCTGCTGAAGGTGCTAAATCAAACATATATGTCTAACAATGTTTTTATTGGATATGTGAAACAGTTTGTTGGCAATTTGACAATTTCAAACTATATTTCTTTTAGTGATGAAGATATTCCTCATAAAGGTTGTGGAAGTACCAAGGCTCTTCACATTACTGTTAAATGTAAAAGTCATATAATGGCTAAGGTTTTGATCGATAATGGTTCATCCATCAATGTTATGCCTATGACTACTCTAGCAAAACTCTCTGTTGATGGATCTTATATGAGCCTAGTCATATGATAGTTCGAGCTTTTGATATGACCCGAAGAGAGGTGTTAAGAGACATAAAAATGTCATTGCAGATTGGCCCATGCACTTTTAACGTGAAATTTTAAGTTATGGATATCTCTCATTCCTACAGTTATTTATTGGGTAGGCCATGGATCCATATGGCAGGTGCTGTTCCATCTTCATTACATCAAAAAGTTAAATTCATTGTTGAAAGAAAGCTAACATGTGTGACAAGAGAAGAAGATTTATTTGTAACTCAATCGATAAATACTCCTTATATGAAATCAACAGATAAAGCATTAGAATACTCTTACAGATCTTTCGAGATAGTTAATGCAACATATGTGGCTGAAAGATCTAAACTATATTCACCACACCTATCTACGACTACTAAAATGGTCGTTAAATAGCTTACCAGGATGGGATGGCAACCTGGAAATGGATTAGGGAAAAAATTGTAAGGAATCATAGAGCCACCAGCAGTATATAATAAGAAAGACATATTTAGCTTAGGGTATAAGCCAACAAGACGGGACATAATAAGAATGATGAAAGAAAAAAAATAAGAGGATGTCTTTCAGATTTTGAGCTAGATAATTGGAAAGTCATAGAGCTATATGTTATCTTTAAAACTTCTGAAAAGTAATGTGAAACTTTAAATCCCTAATTGTTTTTATGAGTATTAGGTGATCT